>ML769981.1:0-27791 GCA_009733575.1 Gymnopus androsaceus JB14
TGTCAAAATTGATGTCACCCCCCCCAATTTAGTCGCCTATTCAGTATCCCATTCAGTAGGTCACGTGGGGTGACATCAATTTTGACAGCCACTGTAATATCAGTCAAACTTTAATGAAATTACTCAATATTTACAGCACTTGAGTAGTAAAATTTTTATTGATGCCGAATCCACAGGTACCTGCAGGTCATTAAAAGTATCCCAAAGGATGACCTGTGACCTGTGCCAGATCCGTGGGAAACAGGTACCGGGATCCGCAGCTCAAATACCTGCAGGTACCTGTTCCAGATCTGGACTCGTGTCCATCATTAGTTTCACCCTCAACATCCTCCAAGTCTTGCTCAGCATCCTCTGAGTCTTGCCCAACATCCTCCGAGTCTCCCTCTTCCTTCTCATGCAGCAAACATATGGGCCTAGCAACATCAACCAGGAGCTCGGTAACAACACAAACTGACATAGCCATCTCTACAGGTGTGAAGACTTTTGTTGAAGTAGCTTTACTTGGTGCTATCATGTCCTGTGTCACTGCTGTCCGATCCACCAGCCATAGACTGGTTTTTCAAAATGCTGTTTGGATTAGGTCTGGAGTCATGGCGTGAATGTGAGCTTTCCCATAAATCATGGCAAAGGTGTCTTTGGTAATTGATAGCCCTGTTTCGTGCATGTAGCAGTCACGTTCGTCTCCAAGGCTGCTTTCAATGCACTGAAACAAACAACATCAAGCCCCTGGTAGATATGGGTGCCGTGTGCAACATAACAAGGAACATGGATGAGGTGCTCTCAACAGTACTCAAGGAATGCACGGGATACGTGGGATCCATGGCTGATGATGCTGAGGCAGCAATATTGTCTATTGGCTTTCTCTCATGTCAAGCATTCAAAGTGTTTGGCAAATTCAAGACCAAGTTCATTGTCAGTCCATCCCTTTTTTGAGTATCCAACCCTATAATAACTGATTAGAGCCCTTCGCAGTTAAAATGATTGCTTCAAAACGCACATGGAATTCAGGGGATCATTCTGCTGCCATGTTACACCATATCCTTTCCCTTTGAAGATCATCGTGGGAGGTATAGAAGTACCATCTGCACATATTGTCACAAGTACTGTTGTCATTTCTCTATTTGCTCTTCTTTGCTGGTATTGCATCTTCTTTCCTGTGTGCCCGATTACCGTAGTTACCCCTCCGCTCAAATTATTAAAACCAATCTCTTCAAAAGCATGCATGCACTCTGGCGCCATAGGCTTTCCATCATCACCAGTTTCAGCAAGCTCTTCCATTGAATTGAAGTAAAGTTTATTGCTGTGAGGATTCACAGCCTGGCTGCGCAGAGTATCAAGGGATGATGCATTGAAGACATGTAAGCGATCCAAGTGTTGCGCAACAAAGCGGTAAGTCCAGCGTTTTCCAATGCCTTCCTCTGGAAACTTGGAACCCAATCTACTGCAACAGATCTCATCAACATGCTCCTTGAGCTGTTGGTGATCCAAAGGATGCCCCCAGCAAGCTAGTTCAAGAGCATAGCTGATAACTACTTCAGTTTCCTCCAATGTCAACCAGATTTTTTTGCATTAGATACTGCCAAATGTCTCCCTCCCTTGAGAAGATTCCAGAGAGTGGTGTGATGAATCTCAACAACCTTCCCGGTTTCCCGTCTGTATTCAGCTGCAACTTCTTTACAGACTTGACAGAGCCCATGAATGAAACCATCATTGAGTTCTTAATATTGTTGGTAAAGAGTGACAGCTCTAGCATGGAGTCTTTTCTTCTCTTCAGAGTGGAGCTGAGCCCGTTTTTCCAATGGGAATGCATGGCGGCCCATAGAATAAGCGCAATTGAACCAGAATGAAGGAAAACAGGTTACATCACAAAATGTCATGCTTAAACTGTGAGTCATGGATTGTCACACCTGCTGTCATAAAATGTATATTTCGCTTACCAAACTTGCAATTGCACGGGCCCACACTTGTTCACACAAGTAATATAGATGGTATACACCTACTGAGACCATTACAGGCATATAATCTTAGCTATAATGAGCCTCAGAGATGACTTGAATTTTTGTGCAAAGTCCCTGATGGCAGTAAGATGAATTTTACCTTCCTTGATGATGTAGTGGATGAAGTGGTCTCGGATATTGATGTGTTTGGTCCTGGCATGAAAATGATCATCCTTTGCCAATCCAATGGCAGACTGATTGTCTGACATGATAGGGATCACATGAGTAATGGGACCAAAGATTTTTGATAAAAGATTCCTGAGCCAGATTGCTTCCTTTGCCGCATGGGTCAAAGTGATATACTCGGCTTCCATGGTAGATGAAGAAATGGTATCCTGTCATTTTGACAACCAAGATACTGCTCCGCCATTCAACATAACAACAAACCCAGAAATAGCATGTTGATCCTCTTGGGACATACCATCCGCATCCGTGTAGCCTTGGACTGTTTCCTCATTGCTCATACTGAGCCAAAAGTCTTGGGTGTATTTGAGATAGGCGTAAACACGGTGTACACCATTCCAATGAGTGATGCCAGGGTTTTGTGAAAAGCAAGCAAGGATAGAGACTGCATACGTGATGTTGGGTCTCGTAGCAACGGATAAGTACTGGAGAGCACCAAGGGCCTCTCTGCAGGGTTTGTCACACATAAAAGTGATATCCTCAACTGTTTTGGGTGATTGGTCCTTGGTGAGGTGGATGTGGGGATTAAAGGGAATAGAGAGTGGCTTTATATCCAAGAATCCATAGCAAGAGAGTATGGCATCAATGTATGACCGCTGGGATAAGTGAATTGTCCTGTTATGGAGAGATCTTTGGATCTCGATCCCAAGTAGCCAATGGATTTCTCTGGAATCAACAACTTCAATTATAGCCCCAATATCTTTCTTCAGGTTCTCCATGATGGCCAGGGTTTCAGTAACCAATGTCATGTCATCAACATGTATAAAAAGGATGGTAAAGGGATTAGTGCAATAGAAAACAGCATGATCAAAATCAGACACTTTAAACCCTAGTTGGGTCATGATTTCCCTGAATTGCATGTACCATTGTTGACTGGCTTGTTTAAGTCGGTAAAGTGCAAGTTTAAGCCATAAAGTTTGACCTGGTATTACCCCTATATCAATGCCTGGAGGTGCCTTCATAGGAATGCACTTGTTGTCATCCAATTTTCTGTAAAGATAAGCAGATTTCACGTCCATTTGGTGAATAATCATGCCATTTTCAGCTCCGATGCTGAGTATAGCATGAGCTGATGCAAGTTTTGCAACAGATGCAAAGGTTTTGTCTGGGAAGTAGTCAATGTCTGGGATCTGATTAAATCCATGTACAACAAGACGGGCTTGGTGTCCTGTAATGTGACCTTGTTCATTGTTCTTGGTCTGATAGACCCATTTGGATGTGAGAATATTTGCATCTGGAGGTGGAGTGACAATTGTATAGGTTCCATGCTCCTGGAGTCTGGAGATTTTGTCCTTCATGGCATCATACCATTTGGAGCTGTCAGGTCGTCACATAGCTTCTGCAACAGATAAAGGATCAGATTTGATTTCTGATGTTACCTGACCTAGAGATGCAGTAAGATGTCACAACTCATCACTTCCTTCTCCAAGCCCTTCAATGATGTCCCTGATCTTCTTGGTGGGTTGTCTGACTTGTTTGCCAGATACTTCATCTGGTGTAATTAGTTCAGCGATTTCTTCTGGAACTGGTATGACAGGCTGTTCCGACTTGGTGACTGATGTTTCTAAATTTCCCAAATTTCCATCCTCCCCTTCAACAGGTTGGATCTGCCTGTCAGAGAAAAATATGTTCCTCACCATTGTGACAGTGTGATGTGTTGGCCAGTAGATGTAGTGACCATCTGATTCGGGTCCAAGTCCTATCCAGTGTCCTTCCTGGGCTTGTGGTTCCAATTTACTGGGTTCCTTCTCTCATTTAACATAGACAATACTGCTGAAGATGTGAAGATTAGTGATGTCCGGTTTAATACCAAACCATTTCTTGTATGGAGTGGCCATTCCAATGGCCTTCTTTTGCATCTGATTCCAAACATATACCGCATATTTCATCATGAATTCCCAAAGCCATTTCGGGAGTCCTGATGAGATCAAAAGACTTTGAACTGCGTTTAGCGAAGTTCGATGTGCGCGCTCCACTATACCATTGTGTTCTGAGGTGTTGTGTACTGTGAGACATTGTTGTGTCCCAATATGTTCCAGATATGCCATGAATTCATTACTGAGAAATTCTCCCCCTCAATCAGAGTGCAGAACTTTAACAGTTGTGCCGTATTGTATTTGGAGACCTGTTTGGAGAACCATGTACTGTGCAAATGACTTGTCCTTCAACTTCATTTGGGGTTCCTCCAGCCAATCAGTTGCTTCATCAACTAGAGTCAGCATGTAAGTGCAATGGTTTACCGTCCTGACTTGTAATGGTCCCCACACAACCATGTGGAAAGTGTCTCCAAATTTCTCCACATGTGGAGATGATTGCACCTGAGCAATAGGATACCTGGATGCTTTCCCAAGCATACAAGCATGGCATTCTGGTTTGTCCATTTGTTTTGGATCCAATCCGATTCCATGAACCTGGTTGTCTCAGAATATATGCTTCATGTAAGCATAGTTGAGATGACCTAAGATGCAGTGTGCCTTGTAAAGAGATACCAATCTGCCAATCTTAGTCAAATAAGTTTGTTCCCTTGATGGGATCTGGTATAGTCCGTTTGTCTTTGGGATAACTCCCACGAGTTTCCCCTGGTGATCTCTGATTGTCATTTTACCATTTGCGGTATGGATGGCGTAACCATCATCATTGAGTTTTCCCAGTGATATGAGTGTGCTGGGAGTGTCTGGACATAGAAGGGTGTGATGGAGCTTTAGCGTTTGGACTTTGTGTCCATATGTGGGGAGATCAAAATGGAGTGTGCAGGAGATGTTTGCCGTGAAGGTTTCCGCATTAGCAGCCTGAATGACTCATGTTGGTATTTCCTTTTTATTCCTGAGTTTGTCGGTGAGTGGTGTCATGTGGGTAGGTCAAACAGAATTGCTCCATAACTGTGGGCTGCAGTGTAAGCATGATCACCTTTTCCAACTCCTTCTTCAGTGTTGTATTTGAATTTGAAGGAAGGAAAGAGGTTAACGTCAATATATACTTCTTCCTCCTCTTCATCATTAACAGTAAGAGGTGGCGGAGTGTTGACTTTGATGTTCTGCACTCTGCAGCTTTGATCGCTCGGCAATGAAAGAGCTAATTCAAATCATCAGCTATTTCAGAAAAATCAAAAACAAGATTCCCATGCTTAGTGGGAATTTCAATTGCTGCCCATGATGACTCTGGTACTTCCTCAATCATGGATGAGGATGCCACTTTGTTGTTCTTCAGCCTATCTCTCCAGTTTCCATCCGACTTCTTCTTCTGCTTCTCTTTAGGAGGTTTCATCTCCTTGGCCTCGTTGGCCTGACTGCGTTTCTCCGATGAACATTGATTTCTGAAGTGTCCTTTACCTCCGCAGTTGTAACATACAGAATCCTGGCAACTTGTCAATCCTCCGCAGCCTCTGCCTCTGCCTCGGGAATTTCCCCTAAAGGAATTTCCACGACCTTGGAAACCTCCTCTTCCCCTGTTACTGGTGTAGTTTGCCAATTCCTTCTTGTGATCATGTCGCATTTGGTGTACCATTGATTCCACACAAATGGTAGAGATGAGTTCTGCAGGACTGAGCTTGTTGTCTGTTTTGGTGGAGAAAACAGCCAATGTGTTTATCATGGCTTTGAAGGTGTCAAGGACAGAGGACACAAGAGTGTTGACGAATATATCATCATTGATATCAATTCCCCTTGTTGTGAGGTCGTCGCAGATGCTGATCATGTTGTCCAAATGTTTATTGACCTTGGCTGGGTCTGTGCATTGCATAGTGTGGAGTTGTCCTTGTAAAAATGATTCAGTAAGAGTGTTTTTAGAATCATAGTCCTGGAGTAAATTTGCCCACAACTGCTTTGTATTGTTGTAGTGCCTATAACTTTGGAATATTCCATCCAATAACCTGCCAATGATTGCATTAAGCAAATCACTATCCTTTCCCCTGTGCTCATCATCTGATTCTTGAGCAAGATCAGGTTGCGGGTTCCATTCCAAATAATGCTGGTAGCTGATAGATCTGGCTGCAAATCCACTCGAGTTTTCCATGTGTCCCAGTTTGATCCGTCCGACTTTAAGGTTGTAGCCTTATCAAAGGCTTTTAGTGCTTTAGACATCTTGTTGTCATCATTGGAATCAGCAATTAAAGCACCTGGTAATCCAGGATCTGATAGCGATGGGGATCTGTGTGGAGAGGGTGGTTCTGTATTTGAATATGGAAATTGGGGTGCAGTGCCCTGTGGAGATGGTTGTGGAGGTGTAGGTGGAGAAGGTTCGCGTTTTGGTGCAGGTGATTGCGATGGAGCAGGAGTATGCTGCTGTGAGGATGATACAATAGGCTGAGCAATAGGTGCTTCAGTATCCTCTTTGTTGTTGTTGTCATTGTCATTGTCAGTGATGTGTTGTAAGTGAGTTCTGATAATTTCCTCCTGTTCTTTTGCAGTGGGTCTTGCAAAATTTGCTAATTTACCTGTCCAAGGTACATTGTATCAATTTAGGCAATGTTGTTTTTTGTACTGGCTCCACCTTCCAGTGGTTCGGTGTTTGTACCTGTCGATTAATTCATCAACATCAAAAATATGTGGGTGTCCTTTACAAGGAACAGTGTTGTCTGTGGGAGGTAGTGGTGCTGGTCTCTACTGTGGCATTACAGCTTTGCTGCTTGATGAGCTGGCTTGTTCCAATGCTATGGAACATTGTCAAGTTACTGGTGGTGGTGCTTGTTCCAATGCCTTTATCTCCTGTCAAGTTCGTAGAGGTGGTGGATTAGGCTTGGGTGGTATGAACAAGGGTTGCGGCAATATGATGCACCAATGGTTAAGGCCGGGGCCCATAACCTATTAGAGTTATATTCCCAAACAGGAAGTAGCAGCAGTAAGTCCACACAGGACTTAGTAATATGATCACACAGATTGATGGGGGACAAAGGTATTATTGCAGGGTATAGTACCTAAGCTTATATACAGTCCTAAGTACAAATGATATGTCGGGCAGGTGGCTACTGCGTGAATACTTGTGGCTACTGTAGTGGAGTGCATGGGATGGTGATACAAACAAGTGGAGACTACAAGAAAGTGTTCCATGTATAGTTCGATAAGATATATTTACCTTTGATATTCCAACAGCCTATTCTGTGTAATAATGTTGGTTCACTTACAGATTTTACCATGGGTATCTAACATAGTCACTATTGAAGTGAATTTCAGAGCCTGAAGGATCATTGAAAGAGTAAAAGGCATCCAATTATTCCCACAGTACCATGGTTGAAGTGATAAATGGCAACCTATGATTTACCTACAATTTACATTGTAATATAAAACCTACAGATAAGAAAAAATTGATATCTATGCAGTGCAAACTCAAAAACAGATATAAGGTGCACAACGGGATCCATTAATGGATTCAATTGCAGTACTATTTGTTGAGATTTCTGATGATATCTCCAACAGTCAAAGTCCAGGAAACTATATGTTTACCTTGAGTATGTAGCCTTGTTATTATAGGTTTACAGTTAATCACAAATCTCACAAACAGTAAAACATAACTGAAAGTAGCAAGGATATTGGGATAATTATATTTAGTACCCCCTTTGGAGTCCAATTGTTGTTGTTCAGCAACCTTGTCACTCTTCAGTCATGCAATTTCAAGTGTGACTTTTTCAAACTGAATTGTTCCAGTTCTTGTTCATTAAATTTTTTACGAAGATTCTTGAGATGCTTGGTAAAAAAAACATAAGTAGGCTGTAGGGCTGTGAGAGATCTTTACAGATTCAGCCACCACATCGGCAAAACATGTGTAATTTTGATCGCAGTATGTAAAATTCCCAGCAATCCCGAAGCCCCCAGCACTTGCCAGTGCTGTCAAAAATATAAACTTGTAAAACATTCCTTTTTAATTTCCAAATAAGGCAATTTTGAGGCGTCAGGGAGCTCTGCCCAGCGCCGACCACTCCATCTGTTTCCTGGAGTGCTGGGGCTCTGGAGACACTGTTGAGCACTTGGCCACATCATATGTGTTTTGCCAGTGCTACCAAGTATCAGATAACAATAAAATGCTTTATAATTATAATTATTGCATGTGAAAATTTGATATGTAAATTCTTGATTGAATGGAGCTTGGTAACCTGAATCGTCAAATGATGGGTGGTCTCCAGAGAGCTCCAGAGAGCTCAATAGTCCTCCAGAGCTTCCTGGAATTATTATCCTTCCTACAGCTGCCCCAGAAGCTATGGGTGCTCTGGAGCTCTCTGGAGATCTCTGGAGACCACCCAGGTTTTGCTGATTGGCATGGCAGATTCGAGCGAGCCTAAGTGGCTGGCTATTGATCAAGAAATCTATTTAGAGAAAACCAATACATTTGGAATGTCTCTAGAGCAAGAGTACCCGTTGCAGAGATGTCCAGAGACGTCACAGCAGAACGGGCATCGTAAAAAGCTCCGACCGGGCCAAGAGGTCTGGACTTTTGTGACACCCAGTGACACTCAGGGTAAAGTGATAAATATCAGGATCTGAGTGGGACGGATCGATCCCTCCCAGAGACGTCAAGAGAAGCTCTTTGACAGCTGTCAGAGTTCTGGAGATCGAGGAGACGAGGAGACGAGGAGCGGATACCATTTACGTTTTGCTTATAGATGTCAATATTTCATCAATCGAATGTCACTGAACCTGTGTATACATTATATTAAGTATCCAAGAACACCAGCAGCGGGGTAGGCCTCTGTTTGAGACCGCAAAAAAGAACGACTGAAACAATTCCTTACCGCGCATGTTAGTCAAAGACTCTCAACTGTACGTCATTGTTAATTGTGCACACAACTGTGCTTTGTTGCTTGTAGCATTCTAAAGTATTGGTTTCGGGCTCATGCAATCAACGTGGCGCTGATGCCTCAGCGCCCGTACCCGCATAGATCGTTCTATCAATTCCTTGGTCAATTCAACACTGATCTCTCTTATCATAAAGTCATGTTATCCGCATCGAAAAAAATCTGCCAGATGGTAGTACGCCTTGGTACAAACAATGATAGGACCTTGATACGCGCTCAAGGGAAGATGGCATTGATAACTGTATTATCTTATGCAGGATAAAATTCCCAGCGGTGTTCATGGGATATTTCCCCAGACCCTCGGATGGGTTATCATGCAATAAGTATATTGGGTGCTTCGTTCTGTGGCCTGCACTACTGCATTTGTTTTAAAATTATTTCAGCTCTCATTTAAATGTACTGCAGTACTACCTCCTGCTAACACCTTTGTCTCTTCAAAGTTTGCCTCTGCTGCTCTCCACACTGCTTCCCAGTCTAAGCAGTCGGTCCGAGTGGTATAAGGAAGCACTGCCCTCCCCCCATATTCGCTTCGTACCATCTCCAAGTGATGATCACCGTGGCAAAGAATCGACTGTCTGAGATAGTCCAAACAAAATTGTGCTGGCTTGCTTGCGGGCGTGTAGGAGTTATCTCGGCGACGCAACATCTCCATCCGGATCACATTGAGACACTCGAGCTGATGGAAGATGGCGACCCGGAATACCAGCGATTCATTTAGAACAACGACGCCATCACCCATGGGTAATACAGAAGCCCATTCCTCTGATCCGGGCAGTGTGTCAAGCTTGAAATGTACGCTCTCCTCCGGTGTTATAGCCGCTTGTCGTAATCCTTCAACTTTCCAGATTTGTTTTGTATTTTGGGGTACGTCTTCCCTGATGGTTAGTCCTTGGAAATTCTGCTTATAACGATTGACATACCGTGAACTGCTGAGCGCGTATTGGAAATGTCTCCAACAAATTCAACGACATTTATAATCGTCAAGATGCATAGCAGTCCAATAGAGATGGATAGATAGGGCTGGTTAAACATGGGTGAATGTATGTACCGATGAGGCCTGAGGTATTCTACTCTGATTTGAGTAAATGCAGGCTCAGGTTCAGGACCTGACTCACCCAGGAGAGAGCTTCTGCTTTTATAGATTAGAATATATAGGATTATTCTTTTTGGCAACTCTATTGTTGCCAACAACCCTAGCTAGTGCTGCCGCAAGGTAGAGGTACCTTGAGCCCTGAACTTACCTCACCTTGGTTCCATAATAGGCAACCAAGGTGCCGAGGTTTGATCACCTTGTGACCTTGCCTTGACCTGGTCCTCCGCCAACAATCCCTTCATATATGGAGTCACACTGGACGTCAGTGTCACATCGGAGATTGTATGGGGTCTGAAGATGTTTGACTAACTTTAACAGCATGAGGTCTAGTTCTATCTACCCCTTGCTACTACTAACTTGTCATCGTTATCGGCAGCGGTCACGGTGAGCTTGTCTTCCGCAGCTACTTTGACTTGGCCTCCAACACCTAATTCCAATCCTCTCACCCCTGCAGGTCCAGCTCCAACTCTGGCTCCGGTTCCAGCTACGCCCTTTCAAGACCTCACGGTGCCTACATAAAAGACTTCTACTCCTCATCCTCCCATCCTCTGACAAGGTGGCTGAATACCAAAATTATGCACAAGTGTTTAATGAAATTGCTAAGTAATATGGCATGGGGAGTGAGCCAATTTTGGTGAAGATTGGGAGAGAAAGGGAAGCTGCTTGCAGGCCATGGGCAACATGGCGGGAAGTTCAAGATCGTGGAGTGACCAGATATGAAACTCTTTCTTGCTGAAAATAGGGTTGTTGAGCAAAATATTCCGAATACAAATGGAGTATGATCATTTCCCATTCCTAGCATCACATGCGTCAAAGATTCAAAATACAGACCGGGTAAATGATTCGGAACCCGGATGTATGCATGATATCTATCACGCAATCTCAGCAATACACTCTATCTCAACAACAGCTCCTAGAGGCAGCATAGCAACTCCTATGCACGTACGTGCTGGCATCTTGTCACTTTCAAAAAACTAGAAATAGCACAAGAGATATGTAACCGAAAAACCACATTACAGACTATAAACACACCTGCATATACACCTCGTTCATGGGCGTGAAATCCTCAGACATGTTTTTCAGGTAGACATTTGCCTTTACGATATGCTTGAGGCCCGATCCCGCTGCATTCAGGACTTTTGACATATTTTCCAATGCTGCTTGCTGGAGAAAGAGACAAAAGTCTGAGATACTAAACAGTTATAGTAGTGCTTGCTGCTTACCGTCTCTGCCTTTATCCCTCCAGGAACTACCTTGAGCTGGTGGTCACAACCGATGTTGCCGGAAACATAAACATATCCACCGGAAACTGTGGCTTGTGCTATAAATACAGACCAAGCAAGTAAGAAGGCTGATGATAAGGATGCAAGAAGGGACTGACAGAATACAGGCAAGGGAGGGGCTGCATCAGAGGTGAATACAACTTTCATGGCGTAGTAATACGCGGGGGTTGAAGAAGGTTTGGAGACAGTTGGGTGGCTTGTACTAGAACATCGGTACATATATCTTCTTAACAAGGTTTACCATCGGCTTGCAGTATCGCCCGAGTCTGTTTGCAGGCATAGCTTCGAGACATGACTTCCGTGACTGATACATCATTAGGCCTCCAAACCGTATGGAGCTGTCAAATCGCAGATTGATTATTGTTTCATTCCTTAGTAAAATCTGATGAGACATGGGACGAAAAAAGGAGTTCGGCCAATGCACAGATTCAGCCTGTCATACACGGATTTACATCAGTGCACAAGACCATTGAATTGAATGAAAAGGACCTTGACGGTCGACCTCCACCACCCCCGATAAGATCACCCCTCGTGGGATGCTGTGACTTCCCATAGGATTTTATAGTTATCGCCGATTTACTGTAGCCTATCTGTCATCATGCTGGGCATCATTTGCTACTCTAGCTAAATGGGTCTTTGAGATCTTGAAAATCTATGATGGTACACCACTACTCATCCCTCGAGAGTACCTACGAGACTCTAGGCCATGATAAGTAGTAATGGATACAAAGAATAGGTAGTTAATATTAGATAGTACTACTTTGCCTGTATTATAGAAATTGGCATTCGCAGGGAACAGCGATCTACAGCAGCGGCCGCAGAGTCAGCTGCGAGCTCGTCGTCTGTTCACTGTGCGTGTCCCGAGACCGAAGATGCTGGTGCCGCATTGGGATAATTCTCGGACCCGCCGGTGTTCAGCTCTTGGACCTTACCGTGTGATAAATCTTCCTTCCTTCCTTCCAATTCCTCTGATGGGAGCGAGCGTGACACGGCTGATGGGCTTTTTTGATCATTTGTAGCAGTTTGTAGCTCGGACTTCACTCTATCCAGTATTTTCTATAACATCACCAAATCAGAAATTCTGATTTCCACGGTGTTCGCTTCCGTAAGATGAATGACTACGGAAAGCGGTCCTTGCCGTGTTGCGTCTTAGATTTTAGATAACATGAAATGAGTATGGCGACTCCATTCTAACCTCCAGCAACTACCCGTTATTTCTATCCTCAACATATCTATCCTCAACATATCTTGTTGAGGAAGTATGAAGCAGTCACCGAATTCATTCCAGACACGGCCCGCGGAGAGCTCATTGCCTGCCCTTATGGACAAAAAAGATGAAATCTTGAGTCCCGCGGTCAATCAGTATATTCCAGACCTTGAAAGTATCCCTGCAAGGCCTGACATACCTGACGGTGGCCTGCAAGCTTGGGCCACAGCGCTGGGAGCGTAAGCATGAATTCCCTTTTGTTTTCAAGACCCTCACTGATAATATTTATTACATAGCTTCATAGTTGTATTCAGCTCCTCTGGGTAAGTGTAATTCTGTCCATCTAAACATGAGACTTAACGACTTTCAGCTATGTGAACAGTTTTGGTGTATATCAAGGTGTGTCTGCTAAAGCACAACTGCAACCAAAAATTAGTAATTGCTATTAGACTTCTATGTGCGCGAATACCTCACAGATCATTCAGTATCCCAGATTAGGTTAGTTCCAACTTCACAATCTAAGTGATTGCTTTATCTATAAATTATTCCAGTTGGATAGGCGGAGCGCAGACTTTCTGCTTGTTTAGTATGGGGATATTCTCTGGATATGCCATGGATGTTGGCTATTTGTGGGTATCACCAGACCAAGATTATCAATCATCTGCTTACTTCATCTTGCTGTAGTCGCCATATATTGCTGGCTGGCTCACTTCTGTTTGTGTTCTGTCTATGCATGATCTCAATCTCACAAGCTCAACAATGGTACCAGGTGTGCTTTGCTAATGAATCTAAATTTCTCTCATTATGTATTAATTTTTATACCTTAAGCTTTTCCTTGCCCAAGGTTTGGGTCTTGGGATTGCAATTGGTGCTGTCTATATTCCAGCATTGGGGATTTTATCCCACCATTTTCTCCAACGTCGCTCACTGGTTATGGGGATAGTGGCTTCAGCATCTTCTGTGGGGGGTGTTGTGCATCCAATTATGCTAAACAACCTTATCCATAACCACGTGGGCTTTCATTGGGGTGTCCGAGTTAGTGCTTTGTTCAATTTTGCCCTGCTTATGGTGGCAAATATCCTTATGTCAACAAGGTTACCACCTCAGAACAAGTCACTTATCAAGCAGTGTATGGCATGGAAAGACTTTTTACATGACAAAACATATGTAATAGCCACAGCAGGAACATTTTTGCTCATCACAGGATGTTTTTTTCCAACATTCTATCTCCAGCTTGATGCAATTGACCATGGTGTTTCTACCAGTTTTGCTTTCTATTCAGTATGTTGCAAAGTCTTCTCAAAAAAGCCTACTAAGTGATCTTATAGATATCTATTCTAAATGCATCAAGTGCAGTTGGGAGAGTGGTGCCCACAATTTTTGCAGACCATTTGGGCGTCTTCACTCTGATTGTTCCCAGCACTCTTGCTTGTGGGGTGCTGATTTTTGCGATGGAGGGAGTAGTGGATAAGGCTGGTGTACTAGTTATTGCCATTTTGTATGGTATCTTCTCTGGAGCTTGTATGTTGGATCAATTCAGTCTCTAAATCTCTCTTATTATGATACTGATGCTTGGTCTATTATTATCAGGCATCTCATTGCTAGGTCCAATGTTAGCAAATTTTGCAAATAATGTCCATGAAGTGGGGTAAGTTGCTCTGTGGGATGGCTGTCTAATATCCATCAATGATCAAAATTTCATTGTTACTTAGATCACGCATTGGACTTTGTTTTGGGATTGCAGGTGGGTTCAATATATTTTCATGTAATTTTTTTGGTTAAGATGCTTTTAGGTCTGGGGAGCTTAATTGGTGAGATATTTTATTGTGCATAAAAAAAATAAAGCCCTGAATTGTTACATTATACTTACAGGACCACCTATCATGGGTGCTCTTCTCACCTCCCACTTAGTCTGGATACAGCCTATTGTATTCAGTGGAGTATGCGCCTTTTATAAAACCGGAAAATTTGTCCTAAATGTGACTATATACCATATAGATCTCAATGTGTGCTGGTGCAGCCATTCTGGCTATTGCTGGTATACTGGAGTACAGGCAAGCTAATGATCAAAGAAGAAACTAATGCTTTGAGGTGGGTTGCAAGTCATTGTATGAACATCAGTTTCAATGTTGATCTTAGGCATTGCTTCTGTCCTCCTGTGCCATTGATTCAGAATCAGAGAACAAAACCCCCAAGCATGACCATGAACCAGAACCGGACCTCGAGGGGATGAGTATTACTGGTGATAAAAGGGATAGATTGGCAAGTAATATGAGACGGGGAGATGTATTTTTTGTGTTTGAAATTTGCATAGCAGTTGTTGGTTGAATCATCAGCAAGTTAGGAGCTCTATGACACTATGAGCATATAGATGCCATGCTTTCCATGTCGAAAAATCCAAATTGGACCAAATTTGGTCCATGCATCTCTTGAGCATGGGATGTATGGAACATCTTCATCAGTAGAACAGAAATTGACTTTGGACTAGTTTAATTCTGTCATTTGGAAGCTGCAAGGGGGTCCGGGCCGGGAAATCCCGTACCGGGGGTAGGTAGGGTGGGTCCATTGCGAGGCCCAAAAATATTTTTTGACTGACCCTCAAAATGCATTTTTGTGATGTCCAAATGAGTCAAATAAGCACAAGAAGTGTTTGAGAAGTATATTTAGATCAGCTACATTGTGTAGAGTGAGTATATACCTTTTTATTGCCTTTTTAGGTGATTTCATGAGTGTTTACAGTTGTTGACCTTGACTAATATATTTTGAGATATATGGCATCCAAAGTGGGGTGAAGAGTTTACGGAGGCTAATTAGTTATGTAGAGCATGTACAAAGGGCAAAAGACCAGCACAGTAAGGTGAAATGGTGATCAGCGTCTCATATTTACCTTATTTGGTAATCACATGACCCAAAAAATCACGTGAAGGGACCTCTCTGGACGCAGCTTAACCAGGACATTGGTGTTGTCTTCACCTATATCTTGATGTGTGCCATCTACTATGGAAATATCTGGCAGGGACTCAAAGTGGGCTTTTCTCGTTTCTTCTTTCTGCATCATTTCTGACCTCGCTTTAGTTCCCCTTCATGTCTCAAGCTATTTTTGATATCAACAGCAACCAAGTATGTTCATTGCTTCGTTTTCCATGCCACAGCACTAATTCTTATAAATCCCAAAGTACAACCAGACTGCCATCCTCACTAACAACAAGTTCGACCCTGTCAAGTATGCTGAAGTTGGAGTAAGTTTTCTGTATTTTTTGCGTGCAAAAACCCAGTTCATCCATTTTCTAGCCTGCTTTTTTTTCGGCCACCAATGCTTTGTATTTCATCACCGCTAACCTTGCCATGGGTGCTACCATCACCCATGTCCTCTGCTTCTACTGGGAACATTTGTTGCCCTTCTTCCGCATGATGAACCCAAGGAACAAATCCGCTACTATCACACACAATGAGCACTTCACTGCGATGAAGCAATACTCAAAGGTTCCCAGATGGTGGTTCTTAACTCTGCTTGTTATTGCATACACCATGGCCCAGGCTACTACTGACTACACAGGTAATGCTAATGCTTTTCTTCTTTTTGAGAGTCTGACAACTTCTGTACAGGTCATTCAAACTTTACCTGGTGTCAACTTACAGTGGTAAGTAGGCTTTCGATTGGACTTAGCAGATCAAGGCTCATGCTATCAACTCTAGATCCTATTCCTCTCTATGTTCTTCACCACTGCATACTGCACAACTTCTGCTATCCTTGGTTACGGGCAATTCAGCACACAGCTTGATGGCTTCTACTCTATGATTGGCTCGTACATGGTCCCAGGTGACCCCATATCTAACATGTACGCTGCACTCTACGGTAGTCAGCCGACAGTCCAAGGTATTGCCTTACTTGGCGACTTAAAGCTTGGACAGTACCCTAAGATTCCTCCCACACCAGAGGCTATAGCAGTATTAAAATAAACCCCTACAAGTTCTCGGAGGTGTATTTTAATACTAGCAACAAGTTGTCAGCCAGCCAAATATGCCCAGGGAACCCTAACCATAGTATGATAAGATGGGACCATATCTCAGGAACCAGGGGCCGTGGGAAAAAAAATGAAATGGCTACACCCTTTTATTTTTCTCCCTCTTTCCAGTGGTGCCTCCGCTTAATCCTAATCTAAAATTAGGATTATGACCAAATATAGTAATGAGCACTGTTTTGGACAGGTCTCGTTAGGGTAAGCACTTTGTGCTTACCCTAACATAGAGACCTAATCGAAACAGTGCCAAACAAACAGTGAACATAGGCTAGGGTTAGGGTGGTTAGGGTTTAGGGTTTGAGGATAATATGGGGGTGTGGGGGCTTGCCCCCACTGTTAAAATATTAATCAGGGTTAGGGTTAGGATGCGAGGTAGGGCTAGGGTTGGGTGCAGGTGACCTACAAAAGCATGGGAAAAGTGTCCGTTTTTTCCCACGGGCTCTCATTCTCTCTGTATTAATATTTCTTTTCTAGGTAAAAGCTGTGCTGACAACTTGTCACAAATATTAAAATACGCCTCCGAGAACTTGTCAGGGTTTATTTTAATACTGCTAATGAACCAGCTGCCTCCCAAGGTCAACTTCCTTGTTCAACTCCTCGGTTGCATTGTTGTATGTCCTAGTTCTATGAATATCTATGGTTACCTTCTTTAAACAATATTTCCAGGGTGCTCTGTTGAACTACGTTATGGAACTTTCCATTGTGAGGAACCAGAGAGCGGCCCTGCTTAGTATCTCTGGTACCTGTCTATGGTCGGGACAGAGCGCCCAGAGTTTCAACTCGAACACCATTTCTTGGGGAGCTCTCGGATGTGAGATGTTCAGTCCAGGCAAGACCTACTTTATGGTCCCTGTTTCTCTCGCCATTGGTGCTATCTTCCCCATAATTCAATACAGTCTTCACCGCAAGTGGCCCCAGAATGTCTTCCTCAAGAACCTCAACACCAGTGTTGTTCTCCAGTACTCCTGCTTCTTGTCTGGTATGAATCCATTGCCATTGGTTTTGTGACAATGCTAATACATTTGTGTGCAGTTGGACTTAACACTCAGGAGAACACATGCATGCTGCTTGGCGTTATCTCTCAGTGGTGGGTCCGCAACAGGTACCCCCGTGCTTTCACCAAATGTTAGTTGTATCTTTCTATGTTGCGAGGTTGCTTATACTGATAATTACATCAAGACAACTATATCGTTGCTGGTGCCCTCAATGGTGGAACCCAGGTCATCTCGTTTATTCTCAGCTTGGCAATCTTTGGTGGCGCGGGTACCGCTGTTCCTGTGAGTGTTAATCCATCCTCCATATTCCTGTATCTAATTGTTGTCTTTCCTCCTCCTTTTTCTTAAAATAGTTCCCTCAAGTGAGTCTCGCTTTCTTAATTTGGTGTTCTCATCTCTAACGATTCTTTTCTATTCAGTGGTGGGGAAATGATGCCAATTACTCTGTTGATAGGTGTCTAGTGCCAGCCTCATAGATAGGTTACTTTTTTGGTGGTATTTCATACGGAAACAGGTTAATGTATGACATCGAGAAAGTAACTATCGCTTAACTGTTACATGTCAGGAGACCATGTAAGCCTAATGAATTGGCCCCCGTAAGTTACCATTGGTCTGTATTACATTATCCCCCGTGACTCACCCAGCCAGTCTGCTTCAAATGGGCACATTGTTGCATTAGATTAGGCTCCTTGTCACATTAGATTACGCCATGTCTCATTATAAATGATGATGATTATTAATTTATATGGCGCGCAAATTTTGGGCCCGCCTCCGCTTCCCTCCCCTCCCTTGCTGCGCTTGGGGGGTCCCCCGGGCTGGGAAGTTGTCGGTGGGCACTCTAAAGCCTTGTTTGCGCTTATTTCGATAGGCAGAAACCCCAATCCCTAACCCCAATCCCTAACCACTAACCAAGCACGTTTGGCAATGTCGGAGAGCTAGCCACGGCATTGCTTTGAAAGAAAAATAAAATATTCAATTGTTTGTAGTACCTGCAAGGATTGAACACTCACCGCGAGGCATGACCAAGCCCCGCTACTGGAATGATTGACCAAGAATACCACTATGCCATAAGGTGTACATTATATGTGAATGTAGTGTAAATGTATGAGTCTGCCTACATACAATTGTAAGCAACTTGTATCGGAAATGAGAGTTGCTAAGGAATGGGGACAGGTCACAGTACAGCCATTTTAATGCAACAAGGTATGGGGGATAATGTAATGCGGACAGACAGTGATTTATGGGGGCCAATGCATTAGGCCTACATTGACTATTGTACATGTCAATCGCAAAGTACGGACAAGCCATTGGGTGTAGATTAAAGTAGGGTAGATTTACTAAAATTGAAGCCATTCCATGACATTTAGGGCAGTAAGGATTGGAATTTGCAGTCTAGACACTTGAAAATAGGATTCTCGGAAACACATTCAAGTGCCACGCATGCTTACTCCCATTTATGGAAGTTATAAAATTTGCTGGCAGTGAGCTTTATATCTCATCCAATAGTGCTTCTTGCCATCCGCAGTTCTATGCTTTGGCCTGTGGTAATTCCTCACAGGTTTTGTCTCTTTGTTTATTTATTATTGTGTTAGTTAAATACTCCATACATGTACATACTTATGAAAAATGGAACAGTCTCTTCCCTTCACGACCCGCCCGCCGCCTTTGCTAAGACCTTTGCGCGGGCCGAGAGCTCTAGCCAGTTCATGCTCCTCTACTGCCTGAACCAGCTTTGGGTCAAATGGGAATCCTGCCTTTTTTCACCTCTTCGAGAAATAGCACTCTGGGAGATGTATGTAGGCAGACCGGGGCTACAATGATGAGAATCACCTCAACCTGCAGACTGTTATTGAGCTCCTCAGTCCATTATTATTCAAGTCGTGCCTAGTCGCCAAATGCTACATCAGCAAAACCTGGGTGTTTGCCACAGAAGTTATAGGACTCCTGTGGCTCCTGTGAGCTCCTGTGAGCTCCTGTGGGATTATTTAACATTCAAGCCAACTGTCAGTGCATTTCGGCATGTTGACAGCTGTCATTCTGTCCCGCCAATACTATACAAGAACCAACGCATCATCGTTGCAACCTCCTCAAGTTCTGTTTCTTTTCGCAAGTCAATTTCAGATTGGAATGCACTTGAGATATGGATTTTACGAATGTACTTAGTCTTTAATAAAATTAATGTTCAATGAAGTATATTATTTTCATCTTAGTTCTATTGCGATCTCACATATCAGTTTCTCTCAGTGAATATAATTTGATTGTCCATAAACATATAGATCTACTGAGAACATGCAGTGGGCAAAGGCACACAGGGATATTAATTCCAAAGTTCGAATCTTTATTCGGTGAGAAATGGAATTAATATTCCGAGCTGGGGGTGCAGAGGATACAGAATCCGATAACCCGTATCCTCTGTCATTGTCAGTAAATTGATATGCCTACAGAGTAACCTTGAGTATACAAACTTGATCCTGACTATTGGTCTTTTCTGTGTTAAGGGAGGTGGGTGGGTGAAAATGAATCCGTTGTTGGGAGAGCAGAATGAAAGGGATTCCTCGAATGTGGATAATCGCTGGGGTAGAGTAAGAAGTACTTTTCCCACGGGTCATGTGTAGGCCTGAACTTTCATCTTAGTTCTATTGCGATCTCATGTATCAGTTTCTCTCAGTGAATATAATTTGATTCCCTGACACTGACCAAAGCAAAGGGAGGGTCCAGTGGTCAATGATCGGACAAAATGGCCATGAAACGTGAGTTTTAGGAAATAATTTCTCACCTGTCACATTGTGCCACTTTTTTGACTTCCGGAAATACTGTTTAACCGCTTTTTTTCTCTGTCTATTACCACTTGTCCACACCAGACGACAGCATTTGACTGGTATCTAAATATCATGGCTTCTTTAGAAGAAGTATATGTTAGTTGTCTTTGTAAAAATCCAACTTGGACACTCCCTCAGCATGAATACATGCTGTTGGATAAGCACTTAGCCATTGGTCGTCTGGCTGCTCCGCACATCATATTACCCCTATATGTTCCTGTATATAAACTATGTAGTTACAATTTACCAATCAGTCATTCTTGTCCCCATCCATCTCAATGCTTGATCCCCTCCTCTGTCGAGGTTGTACCAACTGAGCCCGCTCATTACTCAACACATGCGGCATGAGTTATTGAGCTCATTGAAGTTGTCTGACTTACAGAGTGTGGTTGAACATCGCATGAATAAGACACAACTTGTTGACTTTATCCTGGACCATTCTCAACCAGTCTTTGTGCCTGCATTATGGATGATTCTAATCAGAAAACCCAAATTATTGTTGAGAAACCCTGGCAGGTCACACATTGGTCCCATATTGTCACATCAAGTAACAACATTTTTGGAGACTCCAGAACTCAACCAGAACTCATCCGCAGCCCAGTGCAGCATTAATAGCAAGTCTGTGACTCAAGTCTCAGGAGTCAGGCCATGGGAGACACACTCTACACAGTAAATACTAAGTATTGATTGTTACTGAGGTACTCTTTAAAGATCTTCACAAGTCCGGATCCCGGTATACCGGGATCCATGCCACAGGTACCGGTGGGTGAAATACCCTGACCTGCGACCCGCCAAAACCCGTGGGAAACAGGTCCGGTATGACCGGGATCCGCCACAGGTATACCTGCAGGTACCTGTATGACCTGTCATAGTTTTTAACTAGAGGTTTCAATACTTATTTGGTACTTATTAGGTATGTACCTATTAGTAGTAAACATTGTACTAGTACTTGTAGCAATTAGTATTGGTGTGAATCAGACCCAGTACAATGGCAATAAACTACTTATTCACAACCTCATTAGTACTAGTAAGTATTTATAGTAATAAAAACTTAATAAATAATGTGATTTGCGTAGCACACAAGGGCCCAGGGCTCTACCACTAATGAAAATAAGCAATGAATTTTCATTGTACAGTGGTAAGGAAGAGAACTTTACAGTTTCATATGCATATATTAAGTATTAGACCATTAGTGTTACTACTACTTACTTAATAGTAATGTTATAAAATGAAATTAGTACTCTAATACTATATAGTAGTACCAGTACAGATACAGTATAATATTCTCAATGTTCTGCCACACTATGTGGTATGTAAAGAAGTAAAAAAAAATTGGCCTAGCATGTAAATTATTTTCCATTTGCAGGTATTCCCACGGATCTACCTGCAGGTACCTGTCCCTAACCGGGACTTGTGAAGACCATTAGTACTCTTGTTAACAGTTATTAATGATCTCGCTCTGTGACTCACAGAGAGACCAGATGCTACAGGAACAGGCAGATAAGTTAGACTGGGCATTTGACATTGAGTGAAAAGGAACTAAATTTGAGGGCAGACAGGGAGCCTTGATTCAAGTCACAAGTGCCATGCAAGGCTTCCAATGTTGTAGACTACTCTACATATCATACATACTGGATTCTGGAATAATCTAGTGTTGAATTAGACATGAGGGGACAGTGAGAAGAGCAGACAAAATGTCTAAATTTGGGGCAGGCAAGGGTGAGCAGACACACTTGTAAGTAATCTGAATACTCATTGCATGGTCCAAGCACATTCAAAGCACAGTCCTGAGCCAAGATTCAACTAAGAGAGCTTTGAAGTGGCCCACTTCCAATGTCATAGAAAACGAGTGTAACAGATGCGTGGGTTTCTGAATAATGATTTGCAAGAAACCCAGGGTTTCTACTCATAATGGGGTTTCCCACTAGATTTATCCCTGCATTATCATACTTATTTTCAAGAATACAACTCACATTCAGTATAAGGAAGTTTCAATGGTGTCACTGTGTCAATACACTCATTGGGCAGGTATACATGTTTTAATTTAATTGTCATGTGCTCTCACTAGCTTAGATTTGCTTGCTCATATACGTATTGGCGGACAGGCTGAAGGTTCTATTTTTTTTTGTGTTCATTTAGTAATTCATGCGGAAAGAGGTATAGGGAAAGAAATTGTCAATTGCATTCAACCGATGTACAGTAATCTCTTATTTGCATGTGTGTTAGTATGACTTCTACTGGGCTAAGTTGACGCCAAGCTCAACTTTAATTACATAGTACTTCTTGACCTTCATGCAACAGATTTCTTTGTAAATTGTAAATATGGTCTGTACCCTTCAATAACAATGCATATAGTTTTGTGAACTTGGACTTTCTTAGTGTCTGAGTGACTGACTTCAGACTTGGGCCTGTCGGAGATTGCCGCACAGCGGGGCTGAGGATGTCCATAAACATATAGATCTACTGAGAACATGCAGTGGGCAAAAGCACACAGGGATATTAATTCCAAAGTTAGAATCTTTATTGGGTGAGAACACTTCAGTCACCTACTAAAATATACCTACTTAGGCTTAACTTTTGCCTTCCAAGTTGGACCTAAGTGGGGTAAATGCCTGGCATATTCCACCATGGTACTACCATGATATTATCATGGTGGTATTACCATGAGTGGTAATACCATGAGTGGTAATACCATGAGTGATAATTAATACCATGGGTGGTCATACCATGAGTGGTAATACCATGAGTGGTAATACCATGGGTGGTAATACCATGGGTGGTAATACCATGAGTGGTAATACCATGGGTGGTAATACCATGAGTGGTAATACCATGAGTGGTAATACCATGGGTGGTAATACCATGAGTGGTAATACCATGGGTGGTAATACCATGAGTGGTAGTACCATGGGTGGTAATACCATGAGTGGTAATACCATGGGTGGTAATACCATGAGTGGTAGTACCATGGGTGGTAATACCATGAGTGGTAATACCATGGGTGGTAATACCATGGGTGGTATTACCATGAGTGGTATTCTTCAAACATGGTATATTTATTTGGATATTGTTACCCATCTAACCTTTAACCCTAACCCCTATAATCCTAACCCCTAAGTCCTAATTTATAAATCTCAATTCCTGACATTTTTTTGGTAAAATAAGCACCCATCAGTGCTGATAGATGTAGTTACATGTATATAAGTAATGTCATACTTTACTGGTACTGGTATTAGGACCAGTACATATAGCACTAAGTCACACTAGTAGCGCTTAGTTGGTATCACCAATAATTTGTACTTGTAACTAACCTAATGGTTATACTAGTACTAATAAGTTGGTATACTAGTAACTAATCTAATAGTTGTACTAGTATAACAACTTATTAGGTTTACTAAGCATTACATTAGTTACTGGTGTACCAGCTTATAAGTACTACTAACCATTAGTTACTAGTATAACAATCAGATTAACTACTAGTGCAATAACTTATGAGTACTAACCATTAGATTAGCTACTAGTACAATGAATTATTAGTACTACTCACTATTACATTCATTACTAGTATACTAACTTATTATTACTAGTATAACCATTAGGTTAGCTACTAGTACAAATTATTGGTGATACCAACTAAGCGCTACTAGTGTGACTTAGTGATATATGTACTGGTCCTAATACCAGTACCAGTAAAGTATGACATTACTTATATACATGTAACTACATCTATCAGCACTGATGGGTGCTTATTTTACCAAAAAAATGTCAGGAATTGAGATTTATAAATTAGGACTTAGGGGTTAGGACTATAGGGGTTAGGGTTAAAGGTTAGATGGGTAACAATATCCAAATAAATATACCATGTTTGAAGAATACCACCCATGGTATGACCACCCATGGTGTAATGATCCAGCGATGATCTAGAGTTTGAGGAACCTAAGATTAGTTAGTACAAAGATATGAGATAAGGCCAAAATATACCTCTTCGCGTCGATGAGCTTTCGCGTCTATCGTCGTCGAAGTTGGAAGGAAGATCAGTGAGCTTGCACATCTACTGAGCGCTTTCTGATAATCTTACGTTCACACGTATAGATTAAATAAACGGTATTTAGTATTGGTCTAAGAGTTTTACAATCTAAGAAACTCGTATTTAAGTATTGTTACTGTGTGTCTTTATTGATTTATCGAATATTAAAGAACTATGTAGAAAAATACAGATGATTCCTATAGCATAGTCAGCAAGAAATGACTTCGCTGAGCGATTGTCGACTAACCTATCTGTTCTCGGTTCCGGAGTCCCATCACAGAGCCCCCCTAGTCGACAGTTGTGAAACGACAGTGACAGATGTGATCCTTGATGAATCCAAACACTCCGTCAAGGTTCTCGTCGTCCTTGGTAATCAGAGCCACGGAAGAGTCTATGTCAAAACTGGCCTGCAAAGGATCGTATGGCTGCAAAATATAACCACAAGCGAGGCCAGCGACATCCGGATCAGTGATTGCCGAAAAGTCCTTCTGTAGATCGCCCGTAATCTTTTGAGAAATTGAAGTTGGAAGCATCGAATCATTAGTAGGAAGGGTGAGTCGTTCCAAAGTTTCCATATGAGTGAGACCGAAATAAGCTCCCCAATTGGCTTCCGATCCCTGGCCTTTAGCGAGACTAATTTTAACCATCCTTTCGATCCAGCGACAGTACTGCAGGATAAGGAAGTAGAGAGAGTGGTGCATGGATCATACCCCGTCGGGAGTAGTGGAAAGGAAACAGCACAAAGGATCATCTCGGTTGACCGCATTGGCAAAGGTTATATGCGGGAATGCGCCGTTACCAAAGGCACGCGGAAGCACTCTCCAGATCCACTCGAAGGTAACAACATCCTTCGGGATGGAAGCAAAATTATCCTCGAAAGAGCGTCCCGGTTTAGCAATGCCATTGGCAGTGGCTACAACGACGCGTGCAATAAGCTGGATAAATTTCCAGAAGCGTTGCGAAACTGCAGGGGACATGGAGAAGGCACCGAACTCTTCTTCGATAACAATCTCCGAGTCTGGAAGCGGTTTGATGAGGAAAGAAGGGTCCCCGATGACCGTCTGCAAGTATGCTCGGATGGAAGGGTTCGGGAATGCTTGTTCGAGAATAGTGAGTGGGTTCATCTGGATAATGGTATTAGTCCGGAGTTACGTCCAAAACCGGAAATAAGTTACCTGGTCCCGGTAGATGAGTGCATTGGAGACAGGGGCGTCAGTAGAGTAGGCAGGCATATTGAGTATAGGGATGAGAAATTGAAGTGGTTATGGAGGATTGGATTAGATTGTTGTGTTTGAGTGAGGGACTGTGTCGAGTTCATCCTACCTTTTATACTATTTTGAAGTTTCTTTCAAAGAGCATATACGAAGTACAAAGGACCTCCAACCCTCTCTATTATCACGTCGTGTTTTCCAACAAGCGTAGAACTTCGAGGCCATTTTCCTAGTCACATCAATAATCTGAGATGTGATATGTGATATGTGATATGTGATATGTGGAGGGTGATCAAAGCGTTTTATTGGGTTCTTGGCTCCGAGGTTTTTGAAGCCAATCAGCAAGAACTTTGGGTGCATTTCGAAGTTGCGCCTTTGTTTTTCATTCATCCTCCGATGGATCTAAACCCTTCCAACGAACCTTGAATTGTTGGATTCTACGCTTTCCTTGCTTTCTCCAGCGCTCTGCAACAATACATTCAATTTCCACTTCCGGGAGGTCAGCAAAATCATTGCGGTTGAGATGTTTCAAAGGCCATTTACCAAAAGCAGTAGGAGACTGGTCATATGGCTCTAAATGTGCAATGTTCAACACGGGATGCATTCCATATGAGGCAGGCAAACGAAGCTGATAAGTCACCGGTGAAATCTTTCGAATTATTTCAAATGGACCATCATATTTCATAAGTAATTTCTTCCCTCGGCCCTTTTCTTCCCTCAGAAGCTCGAGTGAATGAGGATTGAAAACTACTAGGTCACCTTCATTAAATTCAGTCATGAGCCATCCTTTGTTATAAGCCCGTCGCTGATACTCCTGAGCTAAATAGAGAGATTCCTTGGCGCGATTGCGATTTGTTGTGAATACATCTACCATGTGTTGTGCTTCTTCATGACGCACTGTGTCATTCTCTCCACTATTATCCCCCCCAGTCGATGGACGTGGAATTGCTAATTGTGGGGCCAGAAGATTTGTAGCTGTCATTGGTGTGAATCCATAACGCAGATGTGCTGGTGCGAATCCAGTGGAAATATGAGGAGTGGTATTGTAGGATAGAGATAATCCATCCAAATACAGATCCCAGTCTGAACGTGATGGTCCAATGTATGCACGCAGAGCAATTTCTAAGGTCTGATTCAAATTCTCGGTCTGACCATCAGCCTGAGGGTGATGAGCGGTGGTTAAGGCACGTCTCATACCCATCAAACGGCAAACTTCCCCCCAAAAATCATGTCTCCAGCGTGCATCATGATCGGTAATTACTTGTTGTGGAATACCATATTTAGAAATGATGTGGTGAAAGAATAATTGTGCCGTCTCAATTTCTGTAATTGTGGTAGTACATGGAATAAAGGTAACAAACTTTGTAAGTTTGTCCACAATAACAAGTATATTATTGTATCCTCCTTCAGTACATGGTAATTCCGGAATAAAATCCATTGACACTACTTCGAAAGGTCTTTGAGGGATGGGAATAGGTTGCAGCATTCCAAAAGGAGCATGGCGTCGGGGCTTAGATTTTTGACAGATATCACAAGTACTCACATAGCTTTTCAAGTCTCGCGACATTCGGGGCCAGTAGTGAGAGGTAGCTAATCGATTATAGCACTTGTGATAGCCTCCATGTGCTGACTCGGTAAAAGAATTATGAATTTCCTCCATCACAGAAAGGCGGAGAGGTTCTGGAATGCAGAGTCTATTATTGCCATGCCAGTCTTCAAAGTACAACAATCCATTATCACCACAGAAGTAATGTGAGTACTGAGGATTTTGTGGATGTACTGTGTCCCGAAGGCTACGAATGACACTACCAAAGAAAGGGTCACTGTCATACCCTTTACGCCAGGTGTCCAACTCCACATCTGATAGCCCGACTAGAATAGAATAGTTGGTTGCCGTCCTGTAAGAAGCGCAGAAGTTCCCTGGCAGAACCGCGAGCTCCACATTGTCGAATGTCAGGACGCTGTCAGCAGCCGTTACTGATTCCGTAAAGAGATCGGACTCACAAAACCGTGTAGCAACTGTGAGCAATTTCTCCTCGAAATGTTCACCTAACTCCTCATACATGCTACGGATAGAATCTTCCTCGGAGGCAGGAATAGGAGTTATGTGAGATAATTCGGGGCTCTCCTGTGGTGGAACTCTACGGCGTAAACGCGAGATCGGGTCAAC
>ML769982.1:0-27730 GCA_009733575.1 Gymnopus androsaceus JB14
CACTGGTGTACTGTCAACACAAATAGGTGATCCTTTCAAAGAGCAACAATCTGGAATCCCTTCAGTGGTCTTCTCACTTGATGGAACCAGCATTCTGTCTGGCTCTGATCATGAAACATTAAGGACCCGGTATGGCACCATTCATTCTCAAATGAATCCTGCATTTACACATCACTATCCAAAATTGAAAGGTAGTTTTTGAATTCTTTTCTGTCCAAGTTGATATCTAACCTGAGTACTAGCAAATGATAACTGGAGCTTGTCAAGAGATGGATGGATCACTTTTCCTAATCATCCTCATGGTATGATCTGGATTCCTCACCAGTTTCAGAATTCTTTGTGGAGACCTCGGAACACCTGCATTATATCCCAGGTGGGATACACTAAGATATCTTTTGAAAATTGTGTATATGGTGAAGATTGGGTGAAATGTGTTGATCAATGTTGAGCCTCTACAAAAAGGAGGAGTCAAGTGCAAGAGGAATGATAGTAATGAGACTTTAATAATCTAAACTGTTAAAGGTTAGGTTGATCATAATGGAATTATATTTTAGATTTCCAGTATGGAGCAAGGAAGCTAAGGGAGGAAATAAAGAGGCTGTCGAGGGTGAAATTGAGTAGATTTTGGATGAGGGAAGAAGGATACTGTATTGCGCAGGATTTGGGATTCAAAGTGATTACGGAATTCATGCTGCAGATTCATGGAAGCGGTGAGCCAAGGATAATTTGGGTGTATGCATCCTTTCTGGGTTACGTGTCACTAGTGCCGGCGAGATTGGGAGATAACAAAGTAGAAAGAAATAAAGGTACACGTCATCAAGAACCATGTGTTATTGTAGGGAGACCAGTACAAGGAGCAAAAAAAAGAGGAGTTGTCGAGAATAGGAATGTTAACAGATTAAGCACTTGAATTGTTGTAAGAAGGTTTGCAACATTAGGAAGTGCAACACTTCCTAACATCCTACCTCTTCCTGCCTCCAAATCCTCCTGTGGTGTATCTTCCAAGTTTTTTTAGTGTAATGCTAATTGTCTATTCTCTACCTGGATGGAATACAGCACAGCATTATTCAAAATTAAAATTCACTTCAATGAGTGCGGCAAGATTCCTTTATTATTATTATTACCTTTTCTCCTTTTGTTGTTGGGCTTTGCACACCCTCCACCCACCTCCTTATTGCCACCTCTTATTTGTTGCTGGTTTAAAACCCATTTGGCCTCCTCTTTTTGCTGTTGGGCTTTGCACACCCTTCAGCTACCTTATTCCTCCAATTTTATTGTTGTCAGTCTGCACCCATTGGCCTCCTTCCTTTTGGCTGTCACACCTTTAGCCAACTCCCTTCTTCCCTCTACTGTCCTCGAGTTTTTGAACCTTGTACATCAGGTTCAGTTATTATTTGTTAGGGCATTTCTATGACCTCAAAATGCATCCCTCTTCTCCACTTGTCAGTCTTGGTGAGCCTTCATCAGCAAAACCTGG
The DNA here is from genome assembly GCA_009733575.1 of Gymnopus androsaceus JB14. Taxonomy (NCBI): domain Eukaryota; kingdom Fungi; phylum Basidiomycota; class Agaricomycetes; order Agaricales; family Omphalotaceae; genus Gymnopus; species Gymnopus androsaceus. Next base: position 1,478 of record ML769982.1, read on the forward strand.
GTGAACTGTGGATTGCTGTGGATTGCTATGGATTGCTGTGGGTTGCTGTACAGCACTGTACAGAAGCACCAATACAATCCACAGAAGCCACAGAGCTGTCCAGTTCTGTACAGAGGGGGACCTTGCTGTGGGATCACCCAGGTTTTGCTGATGTTTATTGCTCAGTTCCTTGCAATCAAGACAAGTCCAGAGGGATGCTGGCCATACCAGGGCTACATGTAGCCCTCATGATGCATCAGCAAAACCTGGGTGGAGGTCATAGCAACTCATAGCATATCATAGCAGTCATAGTGCTCCACAGAACTATGGAGTGCTATGAGCTCCTATGAGTTCCTATGAACTCCTGTGGGATCGCCGCAACTTTGAGTGAGCTGTCATCTGCCATCACTGTTTGACAGCTGTCATTTTCTCCCGCAAACACTATATAAGTAAGAACCAATGCACCGTCGCAGCTTCAACAAGTTCTGTTTTTTTCTTCCAAGTCAGCAATCCTGAGCCGCTTTAGTTTGGACATCACCGTAAGTAGTCTCATTCAAGCCTTCAATGTCTGTTTAATGTCTCGGCAGCATGAGCACCATTACTTCTGATTTTACAGATAGTTATATTAGTTTCGGAATTGTTCTACTAGTTTTTCTACTACTGTATTAATTGTCCTACTTTACTACTAATGACCACAATAATGTGATACAATTCCGTGATTATTTTCATCTTGTTTTTGTCTTGCCGAGAGCCAACAAAACAATTCAAAATACTAATATATTTTGAGTTGAATAGAGCCTGACAGATGGCATTCCCGTGAAATCCATAGCAATCCATAGCAATCCATAGCACTCCATAGTTCTGGACAGAGGGCTACCTTGCTATGGCTGCTATGGGTGCTATGAGTGCTGTATAGAACTGTCCAGTTCTGTACAGTACACCCAGGTTTTGCTGATGTGGAACCTGTCATTGCAGGTCTTGTCAAGCTCACTAGCTTGACCAGAGAATCTTTTGATTCTGGACTCCATGCTTTCATGTCTGGAGTTTGATCCTTACTTTAGGATTTCAGGTAGGGTTTTAAGGTCCAATTCAATGAACTGCAAATAAACTGTGAATTGCATTGGATTGCACTGGAAAATGCACTGCTGAAGGCTGCACTGATTCACAGTTTAAATCAGTGCCAGTTCATGGTGCATTCAATTTTTGAAAACTACTTAAACTGCCTTGCATCAGTTTAAACCTCTGCAAATTAATACTAATACAAACAGAGCTTTGAGCACTCTTATCATGCTGGAATTACATTTCCAATAGTATATACATGATAAACAGGACATTTACCAGCTAGGTTGGCATTATTATGCTGAGGTACTCTATCTTTATATGTAAGAATGACCAGTCATCAGCAAAACCTGGATAATTGCCATAGCTGTTATAGCAAGCCATAGCAAGCCATAGCAGCTATAGAACTATGAACTGCTATGAATTGCTATGGGTAGCTATGAGTTACTATGGACTTCACAAATTATATTGCCCATTGACAGATGTCATGCTCTATAGCAATCCATAGCAGCCCATAGCAGCTTATAGTTCTGGATAGATGGGGACCTTGCTATGGGTGCTATGGGTGCTATGAGTACTGGATAGCACTATGCAGTGCTATCCAGTTCACCCAGGTTTTGCTGATGGTCCAAGCCAGTTTAAATTGTGACTTGCACTTAACTGCACTGAAAAATGCACTGCTAAAGATTGCACTGATGGACCATTTAAACCAGTGCCAGTTCACAGTTCATTCAGGTTTCAAAAAATCTTGCACTGGTGCAATTCGTGATTCATTGAAAATTTAGCAAATAAACTGAATTGAATTGGACCTTAAAACCCTAATTTCAGGTAAATCCAAGAGTAAGGTTTTCTTTTCTTTGCAAGGCTCTTTGGTGGTGTTTCGGGAGCCTTTGGCTTCATTACTTCAGCAAGCATTGCTCTGGGAGCCTTTGCTCCGTTTTGGTGTTCTCGGGCCTCCTCCTCATGCTCCCTTAACCCACCTGGGTCACTTTGTGTACTGGAACTGACCAATGCCACCTGCCCTTGCTCCTGGGTGCATGTTCCATCAATCTCATTTACTAACACTTTCTCATTTCTTAGGTTTATCTTATCATGGCAGCTTCTAGTGTTTGATGGACAATAGAAGTGACACACTCTCTTTAGCCTCTCTTTCTTGGTCTGGCACCCATGTCAGAATGCTAGTCCTTCCCCTATTACATGAGTATTTACAAGTAGTCATACTCCTAGAAGCCTATGTCATTGCTATCAATATAGTAAGTGGATACTATGTGAAGTCATGATATCACCTATGAAGTCAGAAGCAATGGTGATTTACATCAGAAAAAACTGTTTTGGGCCCAGGAGGATCTAAGGTCACCTAGTCCTCTTAGGCAACCTGAGGCATCCTAGTTGGCCCAGGTTGTCTAAGAGGACTAGGTGACCTTAGATCCTCCTGGGCCCAAAACAGTTTTTGCTGATGCTAAGGCATAAATGTAGGGTAAATATGAAGTAAACAATGACTTCATTGTGACATAGCTGTATCCAGCTTGTATATCAAAATCTGATACTCCCACATTACACACCCAAGAGGATGGCAGAAACAAAAATTTAGACACAAACTCATATTTAGGGTAGTTTTTCATGCTGAAAACAATGGCATTTAAATTTTTGATATCCAGTTTTGGAAGCAATACAGCCATTCCATAATTTCCATTTTTCCCTTGGACAATAGTGTCAGTGACTAATTCCTCACAACACAAGGTACCAGGCATCATGGCTTCTGACTTAGGCAAAGACAAATGATGAGGAAAAGAGAAGAAGAATGTATTGAGGACTAGGAGGTATTGATGAGATTGAAGCTAAGGACTATGCTAAAACTACAACTACTATATATACTACTTACTGTACAAGCCCTAGACCCAGTACCCTATGCCCTGACTGTATGGTAACAATGCATGAAACAATGCGGCCGAGGTATTGGAAGGAAATGGTCCCAGGCCAGACCTCGCAAGGAATGGGACTTGGTGAAGCTATTGGCAACACCCTTGACATGCTGTAATGTGTCCCAAGAGGAAAATAGCAAAGCAGAGCCTAAGCTAAGTCAAGGCTGTAGAACCAAAGGCATAGCCAAGGTTTGGCTGAGATCATGTGGCTGTGTTGGCTTAGTAATTGGAAACATTAAGACTTGGAAAGTAAGGTCAGCTAGACTAAGTTGATTTTGGAGCTAAAGCTATGGTACAAGTTTAGACTACTTACTGTACATAGATGTAGGGAGGCAATGGTCATGGTCACAATTGCCTGGTTGCGTTGCCTATTCGCCGTGACATCATGGTCATTTTTGAGGTGGTTGTTAGTGCCAAAACCGTGACAAAATCACTGAGATTTGAAAAAAATCCCAAAGAAAAATCCCAAGAGCTGCATTCTTGTTTTAGAGCTCCCAAAACATGATCTGCAAGAAAAATACAATAGTATAGGTAGAAGACTAGTCTATTTGGGCGAGTAAAGGCAGTATTGGTTGCCTAATTTCTCAACTGTCACAGCTATCCAAGCTCAGGTTGCTAACCTGGGGTCAAAAAAAACTGTCACAGTCAGACCCATGGTTGCCTCCCTACATCTAAATAATACTAAGTCTGGATAAATGGGGAAAGTATTTAACAATAAGAAGTAGATTCCCAGGAGCCAGTCCAGGTACTCGGTAAGTAAACAATAGAGTAATTCAGTAAGAAAAGACAAAAGACCATAAAAGGCAATAAAACAATAAGGACAGTAAACAGCATCAGCAAAAATGGGTTAAACCTACAACAACCTAGGGAACCTAGGCTACCCTGGTCACCCTGGTCACCTTGGATCCTCCAGGCTACCCCAGGCTACCTTAGGCTACCTCAGGTTACCTAGGTTATCTCAGGTTAACTCAGGTTGCCTCAAATTCCCAAGGTTTATCCCTAAATCCTAGGCAACCTAGGTGACCTCAAAGAAACTGAGGCAGTCAAGGAAACCTAGGAGATCTAGGAGACCTAGGTATCCTTAAGTTCCCTTAAGTCTTCTTAGGTCATTGTGGGTCAGCCCAAAGTCAGCCCTGGGCCCAGACCATTTTTCCTAATGAATAGCATGGGAAAGGTGTCCAAAGGTACCAGGGATATATCCAAGGTTGTTCCAAGGTCTGGGGGGTGTATCCGGCCAGGTGTGGCTCAGCTTGGGGGCTGGAACCTTGGCAGGAAGTCACAAGCAATGGAAAGTCAAGAATAAGTCCAAGTTGAAGGCACCTGTAAGTCCCTACTATAGACCTGTATATAAGCATAGGGAGGGTTATATATTGCTTTAGTACAAGTTAATAAGGGAATTCCCCCAGGTACAAATAGAACCTGTCAAAGTTGTGTCAAAGTTTACCTACTTCCAACTGAATTTCAGACTTAGGACCTTTCGGAAGTACCAGTTAGGCACTATCGGTGCCTTTCTTACGAGTGCTCAAAAAAATTACTAAATCAGGAAGAAATTTACTAAATTGGGGAAGCACTTCAAGTATATGAGTATGGTGCACCAAAATTACTAGATTGGGCAATACTATACTTGCAAGAAAAGATACTATAGCAAAATTATACCAAGAGAGACAGCATGACAAAGTGTACAGAACATGAACAGTAAAACACTGAAAAATTGTCAACATTGCATTGGATAGTGAGCAGCTCAACAATGGACTTCAAAATTGCTTCAAAAATTATTACATGCCAACTGTATTACTCTCCGTCACAGTGAGCCCTATTTTTGGAGTATTTTAATGTATTTTCAGCTGGCAACACTCCAAACAACTTGGTCAGCTTGCTAATGGGTTATGCAGCAAATATGGGCCTTTGGGAGCAAGAAAAAGGTGCCAGTGGGTATTAGGATAGTCTTAAAGGGTATAGAGAGACTTTTGTGCTGCAGAATCTTGAGTGTTGTTGCATTGAAGTGTAGGAAAAGCTCTAGCCTCTGGGTATCAGGTATGCATGCTGCTTTGAGGTTTTTGCAGTTCAAACTCATTTGTCATTATCTCTAGGACTACCACCTGACCTTGTATGCTGTCTAAAATACTCAAATCTTCCTTCAACAACATTCCAAGCTCTGAAAATGTTATAGGGGCTGTTTTTGCTCAATTTCAACCTTTCTGGTCATTCTTCTTGGGCAATGGATACTGTCAAACATTCCACACTATATTATGTGTATTAGAATGAATGAAATCTACTTTCTGTATTGCTGCTTGCCACACTGGCAGCCAAAACTAATGAACCCCCTGTTTTTGGAAATTTTATTCCCACAGCTCCCAGACCCCATTGTTTCCTGACCACTGCTTTAGTGTCAGTTGCAGAGGCCACAATTCTTCATCTTTTTGTGCAGAAAGTGTAGTTTTGGGCTGCTGGTGAGGGTCTTGTAGTGTTGCAAATATGATTAAAGGTTATGAGGTCAAACGTCATCTCATGCTTCCCTGGTGGAGTTTGAGGTCTTTCAACCTCCGGAGTTTGCTATTTAACTGGATGTATCTACTTTTTACCTGCACTACAACAAATCAGAGGTAAAAAAGTTCAAATTATCAAGGAGCAACAAATTCTGGGGCCCTGGGAATAAAATTTCCGAAAATGGGGGGCTCATCAGTTTTGGCCGCTAGTGTATCCAATGCAATGCCAATGATTTTTCAGCGTTTTAGCACCATTTTTACATTTTCAGGCCAAGTTTGGCATAATATGAGTTTCAAGGTTTTCCTGATGACCCTATCATAAATTTAGGAATAAAATAGTGGAATGCATCTTGGTTAGTTACAACAAGAACCATGTCAGTTAGCATGTTTAGGACCTGAGTGATGGTTATCATTTCAGTGAACTTGTGTCAGCTGGTGTTCAATGAGTCTTTATGTAAGATAGGGCTCATGGACAATGTATGCACATCATGTGTTTTTCAATTTGGCAGAGAAAACTACCAAAATATTAATGACACTGGCTACAACAACCAGGAGGTCAATTGAAGACAGCAGGGAGCTCTAGATACTGTATATGCACAACTCTGTGCAGCCAGATTTTTTTTTAAATTTCAACATTGTTAGCTCATAGTTGGCATGCAAAGTTTAAAACTTCCTCACCCACCCGATACATATTTTCCAAAAAATAATAAATCTGGCTGCACAGAGTTGCACATTTATCCCATAAAAGGCCTATTTCACCTTCACTTTAGTGATTTTGGCCCCCATTGCAGTGGCATTAAGATTTTCGTTATTTTCCCTGCCAAAATCAGCTATGATGTAGGTGCGTACATCGTCCATGAGCCCTATCTTAGTCAAATTGGCGGTCCCAGGTCATTTTGCATTATCATTTGCAACCTGAGTGAACCTGCCGATGATTTTCCTGCCTCCACTTAAGGATGGACAGGGGTCAACCCCTGGGTTGGAAATGTCCTAACCTCACCCTTACCCTTCATACCCTTACCCTTCAGACCTCCAGGTTTTAGTAAGGGTTTTGGACAGAATGATGTACCACTCATGAGATTTTGAGTAGAATAGAGATAATAACACTTGAAAACATTCTTAAGGATGAGTTGAAGATCATAGGACATCATGAGATGTCTAGATCATCAATTAAAAAAGGAAGGGTTTTGAAAGCTTCAACCCCTACCCTTACCCTCCATACCCTTGGGTCAAAAACCCTGGGTTGACCCCTACCCCTGTCCATCCTTACCTCCACTCCCCAAAGTCCTCATCCCACTGTGAACTGAACCCAAAAAAATGGGCAAGAGGGTATTCAGATCTGTGTTGAACATATTAAAGATATGCAAGAGATATGCTCCGAATCTGGACCTCTACTTACTCAGGACTCCATTCTTGCCTCTTTCACTATTGCCCACAATCTTTAGAAGACAGCATCTCCATACTGGAGGGCATAATGATTGGTGATGTGATGGGAGTTATGGGCTATACTCTAATACATCTGCAAACCTGCTGATCGGCGCCCGAGTTTGGCTACGCAAATGTCACTGCATGTCAATTAATGTTTAATATACCCTTGTAGGTATTGAGTATTAATATTCGTGGTACTCTAGTAGAGTAAGATAGGGATCACTGGATGAAGGTTTCGGGTGATAACACTTTTAATAATATGAATGCGTCAATTTGATACCTTTTTCGAGTATTTCTGTCTAACCGTATGCCGCCATTTTCAGAAAGCCGTGGAAATAATTTCAAACATTATGTATTCGATGAAATCCTGACAGATGACATTCAAGTGAATTGTCATTCTGTACAGCATTGTACAGATTGAATGAGACTCACTGCAAAGCGAGTACTCTTGCTATGAATGCTTTAAGTGCTATGAGCCTGATCTGATAATTGACTGGTGACAGTGGCTTCCCATCTTTTGAAAGAGATTTCATTTATCATATTATATGAATATGAACGACACTTTCGCTTTAGTCTTCTATTTTTGTTTAAGACTCCACGTTGAGCACCTGGTTAGCCACCGTTGTGCTCTCTGTTTAACTCGGACGCAATGTCAACTTGCTTCAAGTTTTTTGGGGCTGCTCTTTCTTTTGCTTCATATTTTGAACGTTCTTTCGCCATACTAAGGAACGTTACATACGACAACAATGATAATGTTACATGGTGGCTACCAAATTACCTTGGATTTTCAAACTCCGCTACCTTATTGCTACCTTAGCCTTACCAAGTTAACTTAAAGTACCTTTAAGTTCCTTAAGTTAACTTGGTCATACCAAGTTAACTTATTTAACTTATTCTACCTTATTACCTTATTCTACCTTATTCTACCTTAAGCCAGAAATAACATTGTAGATGTCCATTAAAGGCTGTGCAATGTGCTACAGACACTCTTAGACCCTGTTCAAGTGTATGTGTCATAATTTTAAGGCAGCTCACTACTCCCAGTGAACAGATAGAACTTTCATTCTTTCATTTCTACATATTTGCCAGTCTGTGACCCAATGTAAAACACCAGGCTTGAGTGGAAATGTTTCATTTCAGTCATATGAGGCTCCATTGGCATCACAGTAATCATGAAATTGCACGTAAGCCATGGATCTTGTCTCAACAACAATGTGCAATTAGCCAGCAATAAGCATGAGCAGCAACTGTAAATGTATTGGCAGATAGCCTGGAGCCCATTACATACACCTACAGATATGTTTTGTACATTACAAAATGTATTTCAAAGTCATAAATTGTATCTAAGTTCGAATAAGGTAGCGGAGTTTCAAATAAGGTAGCGGACTTTGAATTATAAGGTAACTTATCTCGTTCACTTAGACGGAGTTTCCGACTATAATGAAAGTGTTCAGTGTTCACTAACGTCGTTTTAAGCTCCTTACTTGAATGTACAATACTCAGGGTCGAAAAAGCCAAGAAATTTATGTGATTTTAATGACACGGTACACTTGCATTCTCGATGAAATTTGAGCAAGAGTGTCTGGGCGTCCGATATATACATCATTGCAATATCAGTGTTGTCGTAAATGCCTGGATAAGTAACTCAAACTGAGAATTCAGTAAAGTAACAACTTTTGTTTCTCCAGGCTCACATGTGCTGCTAAGGTCGGACAAGGACATATGTACAGTAGGTACTTCATACCAACGAATTTGAATGACATGGTACACTTGCAGTCTCAATAACATTTGAACAAAAATGTTCAATAAAGAATAAATTATCAGAGCCACTGTAAATGTTGACATGACTTAAACTACTTACACTTAGTACATATGTACAGTAGGTACGTACTACTTACCAATTCTAGAACAAAGTGCCATCTATTTTGCCAATTGTAGATGGGTTGGTGAGTGTGGTATTATACCAGTACTGCTTGGGATTTTGGAAGACTCAGATTGACGAAACTGTTTACTGCCATTACAGTTTTCTCACAGGTAACATGAAATAAGTACAGTGATAAACTGAACATTCAAGGGCCTTTGGAGCTTAATTAGCCACATATCTGGTCATAGACTGATGATAAGTTCTCTGCAGTGCCCTTAATATACTATGAAAATATGTTTGTCTCCTACAGCAAAGATTTCTGCTTTGATTCTTGCATTAGTGGGAGATTTGTGGAAATTTTACTGTTCATCTAAGACATCAAATCACCTTTGAATGGATAACACCCAGCTCATTATTGCACAAGTATTCGGAACATTGAAAGGGTTTGAGACAATTTAAGGCAAGTTATCATTGATATTCTTACCGTTATAACAGTTTTGACCATCTACCATACTTATACAGGACGGTGACGAGACCCACCATACCATCTGACAAAGACTACGAGCAGATATAACTATATCTTCGATGGCCGTTCATATAGGGTGTCTAGGGTTCTCAAGAAGGCCGTAGTGTTGAATTAGATCTCTGACCAGCAGTTCAAATAATATTGTAATGCATATATACACATTTGTACTGATCATATATTCTGTTGAACTATATTTGTATACTTAATTTTAATTGTTCTAGATGAACATACTTGCACATACTTACCGTTTAGAGTCTTGGTCGACCTTGAAACATTGTCTATGGGCACGGTTAGATTTGGGGCTGATTTTCTAGAACTAACAATTGGTAACACTTCAATGTACATGAGTTACTTTCTAAGTTCAAGCAATAAACTAACATTGAGCAGTGGTAAGTGCTCATAAGTAGTTTCGTCCTAGGACTAGTCTTGGGATGGTGTGTTTAGCAGTGATAAGTGTATTTATTTCAATACTTACATGAGATGCAATGATGAGGAAGGATGTAAATGTTGACAGTTGTAATATGCTATATATGCTAATGATAGCTGTGCGTGTACTAGCCATTGGCCAAGGTACTAAATATGGGGGAACTTGTAAGTAGGCAATGGTTTTACAGTTTACATGTGCCGGTAATCTTGAGACTGTTTTGGCAAACTTGATACAGCTGTGAATGATATACCAGTAAAGTGAGCAGCCATATACTGTAAGTGCGAAGCAGTACACTTTAATGTACATGCTACAGTGACCAGTTGCATAAGCCGCATCTGTGCATAAGTCCTAGGCAGTGTACTTGATGTTATAACTTAGATAATGGCAATTTATTGACCCTTTACTGTTGAGGTGGTAGGATTTACAATACAGCGAGAGAAAGATGTAAATGCCGTAATAAAGTCGCCACGCAACCATAAGGTACACGGCCAGACGCTCAGATGCACTTGGTTCATCCGCCGGCCGCAGTGCCACGCATCAATTTTATTTTGAACTGATCTTGAAAAATTTCAAACTAGGTTTAAAATTGTCTAGATAGCACTGGAATGCAAATTATATTTACTTTTACGCTTCATCGACCAGTTGATTGCACCTGGGACAACTCTGCCCGGTTTGAACAAGCTCAATCAACCACTTCCAAGTTCAGACGTGATGTCATACCGGGTCACAAAGCCGGTTGGCTTCGAAGATGAATGCAAGTCTATATTTCGTTCATGCAATCCGCGCTGGTGCTTATAAATTGACTCAGCTGTATGGCGGGTAGCCTTTAACAAACAGCTGGGCGAATGGCGCATTGACTGCAAACCCTGTCGTATCGATAATCAGAGAGTTGACAACGCCAGGCGTCATGTAAATTCAGCGAAACATACCGAAAAGATCGATGCGCGTAAACGCCTAAATCATTCCGACGAGGCCAGCCCTACTCCAGCTATTCCTATTGAGTCTGCTTCAGACCTTTTGTCCACACGTCTCCTGGCATATCTCAGTAACGATCCTGGTGCCACATTGCAGAACTTACCTGCATTGGAAAGTTTCCCGGAGTCTTCTACGCCTGCATACGAGCCTTTGCAGACCTATAACTGGGATGGGCTCGACGAATTAGATCCTCAATTTGCGGGGTCCCGTGAAGCTGAGGAGATACAAGCTTTGAGTGACTACATGCTTGGAGTATACCAGTTTGGACCAGATGACATTAACTCAGATGAGGAATTACGCAATGAGGCTTCAGATGCGTCTGAATCAGAGACCGAGGATTCAAATACATTTGATGAAAGTAGAGGTAAGCTTAAGCATATGACCGTATATGCCCATGTCGCTAATGTATTTATACAATAAAGGAGACGATGCCTTTAATCCCAATGGCCTCAATCACAAACGCGCTCGGATGACCAATTCTGCTTCTCGAGAATGGTTCCCTTGGAATAACAGAACTGTAAAGAGCATGCTACTCATAATTATTGACTTCTAAGCTGACCTTTGGTTCAAGGAATGCACTATGGACATTCTCATGCATCTGCCGCGCTCTGTATTCTCTGCACGACAGCTGGACCTTTTTGTCTGGATGCTGAAAGTCTTGGGGGTTGATGACACTCCTTCAGTAAAAAGTATGACTGAGGTCGATAGGAAATTACAGGCACTCTACGGCATTCAAACCATCAAGTACAAGGGTGCTCTTGGACATACTTACTACACTAATAGCTTTGCCGACATCATCTCACAGGTCTGAATTTCTATCTTCATGATTTTTTGACCACTCATTGTACCACTAGGAAATGGCGAACCCTCGAGTCCGCCCCCATCTTTCATTTTATCCTGAAGAAGTGCACAAAAACCTTTCAGAAGCACGCCAGTTTGCGCATTGGCTACACGAAATTCCCGATGATGAAATGGGGCCAATGCTACGTGTTGGATCTATGGACTACTATATTTTTGAACCAGCCATGCTTCGCAGCGGGAAAATCTGTATGCCTCACCGCTGGTTCACACGCGGAAAACATCATTATGCTCGATGCTGGGCTATGGAAGAAGTGATCAGGGAAGGTACTCGAAAGTCATGGAGGGTTACCAAAGGAGGTGGAGAGATTGTCATCGGAGAGGAAGAACTCCTAAAAAACTTTCCTCAGCTTCTTTTAGATGCTTCCTCCTATCCCGAGTTTGAGGTTGTTTCGAACATTGAAGGTACTGATATTTTTCTTAAACACACCAATACTAGTACTTACTTGGAAACAGATTCAATCAACATATCAACCACGCCGCATACCATTGAAAGCTGGAAGCTTACCAATCCAGTTATAGGGAACCCATGGCGTGAACGTGCAAATGGTGCTCCTTGCCTTTCCTTTCCGATATGGCTCTACTGCGATGACACATCAGGGAATACCTCTAAAAAGTGGAACAAACATAACAGCTTTTTATTTACGGCTGCTGGTCTCCCGCGTGAAGAATCATCAAAGGAGTATAATGTCCACTTTTTGTCAACATCGAATATAGCTCCTCCGCTTGAAATGTTGGATGGCATTGCTGATCAGATCACGTTTGTGGTTATAACTTGATTTTCTCGCCTGAGCTCACCAATTAATAGTGATGCACAGGAGCATGGTGTTTGGGCTTGGGATTGCGTCACCAAGTCAAAGGTCTTGCTTATTCCCTGCGTTCTTGCTCTCCTTGGCGATAATCCAATGCAAAGTGAGTTCGCATGTCATGTTGGCCTGCGTGGAAAATTCTTTTGTAGAATATGTGGAGTGAAGGGGAAAGATGCCAAAGCGGAAGACTCGTCAGGCCGCCCACTCCATACACACACAGAGCCAGATAATTCTGATGAGGATTCCGATGCTGCCTCTGTAATGTCGGCTGACAGTACACCAAGCACTTCAGAGAAGAAGAAGAAGGGAAAAACACGACGAAAGTTCAAGGAAGGGTTGGCGGCAATGACTCAGCGTGTAAAGGAGTTTATCAAGGTCGGAATCGGAATCACCCCTTTTACAACTTATACATATCTCATTAATTTTTTCAGCCTGGAAGACCCAGAACGAAAGCGCAGAGCATTCCACTACTCAAAACACAATTTCTCACTGCTCAGAGTCCGGGGTCTGCTACTAAAATCAAGGAAATGCGCACTGTAACTGGCATGAAAGACACCTTTCAAAATTTCTTCATTGACCAACTTCTAAACTCATATAAACGACGACGCGGAGTTCCCAGTACACCTGCACAACCTATTTCTGACCTTCCTCCAGACACTATGAGTCCTGTATGGAGACTTCGGGGTAAGTTCTGTTCTGATTTTATTCGCAACTGTCTAAGCATACATCTATAGGTTTGGATCCTCACTCTGATACACCTGTAGAGATACTTCATGTCATTCTCCTTGGCTTTGTGAAGTATCTCTGGCGTGATGTCATTGAGAATCAAATCAAGAAAAACCCTGAACGACTAAAGGCATTGATTGTCCGTTTGTCTTCTCTTGACATCGATGGGCTCGGGCTGGATTCAAAGCTCGCCGGTGCTACACTCGTTAACCACTATGGCTCACTTACAGGCTCTGATTTTCGTAAAGTCGCTCAGGTGGCTCCATTTGTTTTGAAAGATTTTGTCTCTCAGGACTGCTATGCGACGTGGGTTGCATTGTCAAAGCTTATACCTTTGATATGGCAACCTGAAATTCAGGCGCTGGAATTATATCTGGTAATCTTGGCAGCTTGCACAAATATTCTATTCTCTAACTCTTGTTTTTACCAGACAACCCTGGAAAACGAAATACAGCACTTCCTTCTTTGCATGGGACGTTGGACTATTCGCTGGTTCAATAAGCCCAAGTTTCATATCCTTGTTCATCTCCCTGAGCACATTCGACGTTTTGGCCCAGCTATACTTTTCGCTACTGAAGGCTTCGAGTCCTTTAACGCTGTTATCCGTGCACAGAGTGTCCATTCCAACCGACAAGCTCCATCCCGGGACATCGCCATTGCGTTTGCCAAACAGAACCGTCTTCGCCATATGCTCAGTGGCGCACTTTTCCTAGACCGTGATAAAATCCCTACTGACATTGAGGGCGACCAAAATTTTCTCGATACTACCCTTCCCCAAAAGGACCGAGTGACTGCAACTCAACGGTACTACCGCCTTGGTAATTTCAACCCAGACCACTTTGTGTGTGCAGGTCCGAGCACTCTCGAACTGGTTGACCATTCATTGGATACTGTTGGGCGTTATTTAGGTCTTGCTCCCTCAACCTTTACTTCATCGTCCGGTATGTCTCTATCCATATTTCTTTTCATATTCTTATTGTTGAACAGGTACTTGTACTCTTGATGGAGGAGCGACTGTACAACAATGGCAAAACACTTCGTCTGGTAGACATGTCCCCGAATCATCTATTTTCGAGGCAGACGAAAAATTACACAGCAAGTTTCGCCGTGCTAAAGATTTGGTGCTGGTCAATCTTGACAAGTGTGTTCCGGGAAGTTACGTTGCTTGTAAAAACCTTGGGACAGGAAACGCGATTGATGGAGTTGAGATTGCTCAGGTGAAAGAGGTGCTATGGCGTTGTCGCCCTGATGTGATCTGCAAGACTGCAGATGCCGTGTTACTAGAGGCTCATCAGGTTGGCCCGCAAACGTCTGTGCATGGAATGCCGCGGCTCCTCCCATCAAATGAATTCCATCTTGTTGAGCCTGAAGTAAGTATTTATTTGCTCGTTCTTTGATGCAACAGCTTACCAGAGGAGTAGATGCTGCTGTGTACAGTTAACGCTCAGCACGACTGTACTCGTAACCCTTGTGCTATCGAAACCGATGCACCCGTCCGACAAGAATCGCGAGCAGACAGTCCTGCTTAAAGGTCGTGTTGATCATCGGGGGAATATTCGTGATCTGGTGCTCAACACTGCTCAAATGCGCGATGCAAAATATATTCAGCGCTTCAGAGTTATCCCTCAGTCTTTGCCATCTGATCATATTCTCGAGTCCAGTGCAGTTCGTGAATGGAAAGCGGAAAATCCAAAAACGAAACCTCCAAAGTCAGTTTCTTCTGCCCCACAAGCACAATCACCTTTGGCCCCATTGGCAAATCGAATGGCGGGACCAGTTTCAACTTCAGGTCCCCGAGCGCAATCACCCTTGGCACCCTCAATACGTCGAACCGCACAAGCAGATCCCATTTTTCCTCTACGTTCAACAATTCCCGCATCTCCACTGGTTCATCCTCGGGTGACCCGTCCGGTGAATTCTTATCCAACAACGCCACTTTTCCAGCAAGGCTCGTCTACCCGACCGTCATCACCATATTCTTATTCTTCGAACTCTTATCTACCAACAATGCCACTTTTCGAGCAAGGCTCCTCTACCCAACCACCATCACCGTATTCTTCATATTCTCCACACCCCATCCAGCAACAGCAGTTGCCGCACAATGAACAGGGGAGTTTGCCAAATCCGCACCCAACATCCCATCCATCCCTATTTCCTCACAGCCATCTCATGCAACCCACCCCGTTTTATCCATATCCCCCAACCTCCGCATCCCATCCATCCCATGCCAACAATGCACCTCCACCGTCTACTTCATTTCATCCTCCACCACGTACTTCAATGAGGAATTCATATATGTCTCATGCGTACGATGATCCCACCGCACACCATACCTCTTATCGACCATCCGTTCAAGAACCTGGAGACGACTTTTCAAACCGCACTGCCTACAACACACCTCAGCCGCCGCATCCCTCTAACGAACCACATAATAATAATACCACGCTTGCATCACTGGCCAGACAATCGTCCGGCGCATTTACTCCCCAACAACAGTTTTTCTCAGAGACGAGTTTCCCGCCAGGTTATGATGCGGGTTACTGGGGATTCAACCGTGATGCTTAGATACTTTAACTTTTATTAGTACGGTGCTACACTTGTTGTATTATGTTCATTTCTTTACTGAAAACCCCTCCTGTCGACAATAGGTTGAACTATGTAGATATCAGCGAAATTGCAAGGAATAAACCATTTGATAGGTACAAGCTCCCAAGCACAACTCGTCTCCATCTCTGATTGCGACTCCGTTGCATGATGACCATGGTGTGTAGAAATATGAGGACTGGATGGCTGATGGCAGGTGCGTGATGAGTTGGAGTTGAGTAGCAGATAGTAGTTTGTGGTGGCAAAGCGAGTGTGAACATCGTCGGACTAAAATGTTTGGTTCTTGTTGGAACTATTGCGAGATTCGAGACCCGAGATTCAGCGGCCATGTCCCATGTCTTGAATGGAAGGCCATCATCCGTCCGCATTCCGAGTATCAGGCTGGCAGTATGGCGAGGAAGAGGGACTCGAGCGTGTGCAAGTGCAGATTTGACAGAGGGAGGTGTCTGGAAAATTCAAGTATTAGCTAGGATCGAATGAAGGATTGAAGGAAGGATGAGATGAGAGTAACATACGGAAAAGCAGTGAATAGAGTGCATGCTTGAGTATAGGGCGTTCCTCAACGTTGTTCCGGAGTAGGTTGTTCGGTACTGCAAGCGTGTGCGGCGGTGGCTGGTTGTGCTGGCCGTGTAAAGTGTACACGGGTTGCCGTGTCCAATCGGTATCGTGAAAGTGTGGCAGCGTATAAGGTAGGACAGGGACTCGTGGACGCCGATTGGATGTTTGCTGGAAAGGATGGACGCCGCTGATAGTACGGGGCAGACGTACTCGGTGGGGGAGGCTGATGACGCTGTAACCTTGCCTTCCGAGTTTGGTTTTCTTCATCGTCTATCCGTATGACCAAGATGGAGTAGAAGGTACGGTGCCAGTAGTCGCATGCGATGAACGAGAGCCTGGCGGATTCGGCGAGTCAATCGACATTCTGGCAAACGACTGCTTGGGCCTAGGATGATGTCGGGATCATACTCTAGGTCGATGAATGTCTAATGAGGAAGATCAAAATGAAGTCGAGACGGGTTCAACAAGTGTCCATGCCTTCATGATGATCTCTGTGGGTGTAATTAGTGTACCGAACCAGGATAGGTTCTTCTCTTTCAGAATCTGGTCAAACGAGACTTCGAGTTCTTCGTATTGAACCAGGGCATCGTCAAACAAAGTCACCCCTTCAAAAGATGTCGCAAGACTTTCCTGGTGAAACAAGTCAGATTGGACCAGGTACGAAAGAGCGGTATATACACACTTTGAGAACGAAGAATGTCCAAAAGTTCCACCGTGGCATCTGTCGCTGACCCTCTGACCGCCGAACTTCATCTTCGCGTTGAACTACGGCCATTTCAAACGCGGGTAACACACCGTCCCGGAGCTTGTTCATGAATTCAGCCCAGGCTGCAGGGTTATTCGCTCCGTTGGACCATACGAGCTGAATACAACTGTTGGAACCGAAGTAGATGAGAGTGCGGCTCGATGCATCAGAAGACCAAGCGGGACGTACTGGGTGATAAGCCTCTATTTCATCCGTGGCATCCCTTCCGACAAAGTGCAGTTGATAAATGTAGCGACGATGAACAATGAGGATGTGGCCGCGAGAATTTAGACAGGCAACTTCTGAGCGAGTGAAAGTGGGTAGTTTGCGAGCAGGGGTTCCAGTCACGAGTCTATTGCGCTAGGCCAATGCACTAGACGCTTGCACGATGCATCCCAGCGCTGCTAAAAGTGCCTCTGGCACTCCCCAAGTTTGACCAGACCTACGACTTGGCCCACTGTGGGAACCAGACTCTGGGATTTGTAACGATATGGAGACAGGCCGTTTAGAAGGGACGTGAGAGAAGCTCGCAGAAGTAGGTGAGAATGTGGCGCCGTGGCACGATACATGTGATGCACACGAGACGCGTCAATTGTGATCAACAAACTGATAAAAAGCCCGCAGGACGTGTTCTGCCAAATTTCACAACGACAAGGGTATGCGGCACCGTGGCTGGACAAATCCGCATATTTAAACCCTCTTAGAAGCATTAGGATGCACCCCGCGAATCAGAATACACGACATGCAAGCACGTCGTGGGACCTCCTCGCAAATTGCAACCTGCCTCTGAAGCTGTTAGGCATAATAAGGTCGTGCATGACTTTATCATAGTTTGTGATTTTTTCGGAGAGCGTTGATGGTAGCGGTTCTGAGGAGAGCAGACGGCAAGGGATATCTGCCTTTTTAAGTGAGGCGCTAATGCCATGTGATGCTGGTCACTCAAAAAGGTAATAGGCGCTCCAGTATGAGAACGTCGACGCGTTTGAACGGTACTAACACGCACACCTTAATCTCACTTTACACGATTTAGTGCTATCTCTGCTCCAAAGCAATGTGAGTCATTTATAATAGAAGAAAAAAATGGATTTTGAGGCATTCTACTACAAAATCAAGCATTAGTGACTGCTTCACTCTCCGCCTCGATACGCAAAGCTTCCAGCCTCTCAATCACATCGTCTACTCTTTCACGAATACGCCCAGGGTTGGATGCATGAGTGATGGGGGTGGTGAGAATAAATGCAAGTCTCGAAGACATAGACAAAGCACCAGTGGACCTAGCTAGATCTGCACGAGCCTCTGCAAGCGAAGCTTCTACCTCACGAAGTTCCATACTACGCCTGTCGTTGTCGATCTGATTAATCTCTAAGGCAGCGTGTAGTGCCTCGTTGTTGCCCTCCAAGCTCTTGATCTCGATGTCCTTCGCAGCCAGCTGAGTTTCTAGCTCGTGAACCCGGTCCGTTAAGACTTTGACCACCTCGGGCGATGGCCGATTCAGAAGTGCCTTGTAAGCAATCCGATATTGCTTAGCTTCAAGTTCTGCCCCCCGAAGCTTGCAGACAGTCTCCTTCAGCTTCTTGGCCAGTGAAAGTCTAATGAGAGAATTGTCAGCTAAAAATCTGATGTAAGAGAGACAGTGGAACTAACTGCGAAGGCAAGCAACTGTCACGGTTCACATGCATCGCAAGTGGCTGCACTGAGATTGGAGGGGTCGGTAGCTGCTCCTCATCGACGCGTTTACGTTTGATGGAAGGTGAAGACGTGGGTGTGGAATATTCGTAGACGGTAAAGGTATTTTGGTCACCGCCAATGGTATAGAGAGGCGCGAGAACACTGGATGGCTGTGGACTTTCATTAATAAATATGTTAAGTTAGGGTGAAAATCGTACAGTTTGAGACATGTTGTTGACGTTGCGAGGAAGTATGGAGGTGCAAGCACAGAAGGCTACCACAGTAAGCATTAGGCCACCAAAGGTGTATTAAGAGCAGAAGAAGACATACATTTCGTGATTTTTGAGAGACGATGAATGTGAACTGAGGCTCAAGATGTTAGTGAAGTCGATGGGGTTTAGAAATGGGAAAACTTCCAGCTTTTATAGGGATTTTGGAGGTCACGTTGAATGCGAATTGCATTCAACAAAATTTTCGCTTTGCACGTTACCGCCAAAAATCCTATAAAAGGATGGAAAAAATTCAACAAGCTCCCTAGAATTGCTCGAGTCTCCATCCAAAAATCACCAGCAGGTGCCCAGCGTCGCCCGGCATGTCCGACAATCTTTCTTCTTCACAACTTCACCCAAGCTTCACGTCGTACACTCCGTACACGTTGCCAACATCCCCGTCAACCTCTGGCATATATCCACCTCATACACCATTGGCATCTCAGACAGCTAGCCAATATGCAGCACCCGCAGCCCCTATAAATCAATACCGCAGCACCGAGTCTCCATTGCCGTTCACGGGATCGCCAACATCGTTTGAAACAGCTCCTATCATCAGGCCCCTCTTCATCGACAACCTAGCGAAGGAGCACAATCTCACCGAGAAGCAAAGAAAAAATTTGCATGTCATGGCAAAGGTATGTTGTATAGTTTTCTGCACATTGTTACATGCTAACGGCTCTTTACAGTTTGCTTCGGTTGATGAAGGAATTGCCAAGCCAGAGCTGCTTGTCAAGCTCTACGAAATGACATTGCATTTTGAACTTTACAATAACCCAAAAACCATCGAAGACCAGAACAATACTGACACCATGAGGAGGATGCTCCGAGACTTGCAAATCCGGATGGAGCAGACGTTTGCTTTAACCCCGAATCAGAACGTTAGTATTTATTATGCAGAGAAACTTGTTCAGAGGTTAATAAACTTTGCAGAAAACAATTCGTGCCTTAGCGCAAGACTTGATTTATGACCCTTTGCGTACTTGCTATCAAGACTTGAGTGCAGATGTCTTTGTACGTTTTTAACTTGAAACGATGCACTTGGTACTTATGCATGCATCAGGACGATATCAAGAAGAATGCAAAGCAATATGGTTTCGATAATGTGTTTGGGGTGCCTGCGTATGAGAAAGTTTTGGAGAAAGCCACAGTAAAGCATGGCTCGAGTGTAAGGAATGGGTTCCGCCAGCATGTGAGTACTGAAAATCTTGATTCATTGACAATCCAGTGATATTCTGTTTGTAGCTACGTGATGGAATGGGGAAAGGCCTCAGTGTTGTGGAATTCACTGGCCGCATGAACAAAATATATTTGCGCGCTGGAGGGCCTGCTCACAACCGAGAGCTTATCCTCAACAGGAATATCATCTTGGTGCGTACATCTGCTGTAAAAATTGGCTACCTGATTAATTTGTTGCCTATTCGTAGCGAAACTTCATTCACCAAAACCCAAATGCCGTATGGGTCGATGAAGAGGGCGAGCCTGATATCGAGGAAGAATTTGACCAACCTGCGACTGGAACAAAAAAGCGCAAGCTGAAGCCTGCTACTGCGGGGCGTGTGCCTAAAGGTCAAGACTTTTGGAGTATTCTTGATAAGTGGTTTGCGGGGAAACTAGAGGTGCTGGGAAAGAAGATGACTGACGTGAAATGGAAGGAGTGCGTATTCAATCACTTTCCCTTCACATGATACTTATGATTTGTATAGATTCATTGATGAATGCCGACGTCTTGATGAAGTTGGATTCAATCATACTGCTCTGGAGGATGTTGCTACGACTAGCGCTGCCCAGGCTCCAGTATCCAGCATTGGCACACCCGTCCATGGTACAAGCTCTGCAACAGGACCTGATGAACGCATGCAGCTGCAAAATCTCTTGGCTTGTGCGTAAATTGAAGAGTCTTTCAGTGAAGCCGTATTATTGTTATAGCTATATTATAAAAGCACATTTCTTACCTCTATGCCATTTTATCTTTATAATCGAATTAAATTCTTTTAGTTGATTTCAAAACTTGCTCTGCCATCAACTCATAAAATCGCCCATGCAGAGCGAGCGCGTACGACGAAAGCGAAGCGCGCACGCGTGGGAGATGACGAATGATGGGTGCACGTGTCAGTTCATTTTCGTCCTCAACCGCCATTCTCTTCAACATCCTCTTCAACATCTTGCAATCCAGGCAAGAACTCAAGCATTCACGGGTCTCAACGCAATGATACAAGCTTCTGGTTTCCTCAACAATGCCAAACCGCAAAACGCTCAATTCCAGGCTCAAGATCAAAGGTTCGCGACTGCTTCAAGAAATCTGCGTTCTAGGCATCAACGAATGGCTTCAGCACTCAACTTTCATGATTAATCAACACTCAAGATTCCTCAAGACCTCAAGTCGGCAAACTTCTTTGTTCAAGAACGCTCCAAGTCCTGTAACCAATGGTAAGGTTGTTCCATTCTCTCTTTGATTTGTCTTGAAATAGTGCAGAAGAACTCACAGTTGTATCAATTTTATGGAGATGGCAGTAAGGTAAGTATGTTCTTTGTTGTGTCTTCATCGTTTGAGTCTGACGTTGAGTGATTTATAGGTACGCCGGTAATCTTATATTTGTATTGTTGCCTGCAAAGCAGACCGTTCGTTTTTATACTTTACTTGTTTATAGCTTGTACTTAGCCTCAATGAATATGTAGTATATGGTTTGAAGTACTATCGGGGCCACCGGGATACAAATCGGAAGTGAGCGGAATAGAATTTGGAAATGATCGGATAAATATTCCGTGTCAACTCAGGTTGAAACAACAAATGGCGCGCGGGACGAATATTTTGCTTTCTGGGACTGATTTGAGCCCCAGTACTGTCCCTCAATTTGACCCTCCGTCTCAAAATATTAAGGCTCAGTTTCATCGGCTGTGGGTTCTACTCAGTTTAATAGATTGGTCTGGCTGTGTAGTTACGTTTCGCCAAGGTAATTTGTTTAAGCGTGGGAAAAATAAGGTACCTTGAATGTATTGAAATAAGTTAAATAAGGTAGCGAAATAAGTTCCTTTGCTCACACTCATGTTACATACCTTCCTTTGGTGGGCTGGGAAATAAATGTTGCGGAGAGCCTCGATTATGGTGGATCCCATGACTTGGCCTGGAATTTAACCGGTGCTTCAGCAGTCTTTCAATTCACAGGTACCAGTTAACACACCTATCTGGTATAATACTGACATCCGATCCAACTACCACCAGGTGTTGCGGTCTACTACTTCTCGCCGCTTTGGCCTTACAATGTATCTACTGTTCTCTCCCTTGATGGCGGTTCGAACATCACAGTTTCGTTAATGGATACCACCGCTACACCTGCTGACGGTGGCGCCGCTACTGTGCCTTCCGCAGCGCGACATGCATTCACTGGGCTGTCCAATGGCTCACATATGTTGTCCATGTTCTCAATAAACATCTCCGACCCTTCACAAATAGAGTGGATTGTCGTCGATGGCTTCAAGTAAGTTCTATTTAATGTACAGGGATAATCAAGACTCACTGCACTCTATTGTTTAGTGTCACAGTTGAGGATAATTCCCCACAGCCATCTACAGTACCATCTTCCAAATCAAATGTTGGAGTCATAGCTGGAGGTGCCGCTGGAGGTGTCTTTCTGGCTGCTATTCTTGCTTTTTTCTTTATTTACCTTTGCCGTAAAAGACGTCAGAGACAGCTCGTCCAGCCTTGGGAAGGAAAGGGAATTCTTGCGGAAAATCCTCCTACCCCTATCGTACCACTCGATGCCTTTCAGCCTTACAGTGATTTTAGCCCCTATCCCCCTCTTCCTGTTTTATCACTCGGTGGCAGCCCTTTTCCTGCTGCACCAACGCAACAAGGCTTCAGCCACCAGTCAGTATATCCTCAGCCTGAGAGTGGGTATGACGGAATGCCTAGTTCGCCATGGGCAGGAAGCACTGATGCTGGAGCTGGGGCTTCTTCATCCCAAGGTGGTAGCGGCAGTACCCTGGCTAAAATGCAGCCTGCTTACTTCAACGAAAAGCGCCTGCAGCAGCTGATTGTCACCAATGAAGAGCCAAGGGTTAGAGTGGATCCTCCTCCAGTATACGCTATGGAGAATTGAGCTCTGAAGACTGAGCAGAAAATTTTGAATTAATATCAAGTTGTACTTTTTTTTGTTGGGAAACCGTAACTTATTACCACCGAGTTGTTAACTCATTGATGACAGAAACAATGATTCAATTGCCACCTAGGGTATATATAAGGCGCTAAACCGCTCAAAATTCATCAGCATTGTATTGGATAGCAAGCAGCACTGCAAAAGGTACGACTTGTATATTTTAACATGTAACGCTTCAAAGTACCTATATCCCAAAAAGAATGACCAGAAGGCTTGAAATTGTTCAACAGCGCTGACATTTTCAAAATTTGTGGATGTTGTTGAAGGAAAAATTGCATGAATTATGTCCTTTTAAGGTGCTCAGACAGTGTATAAAATTGATATTAATCCTGGAAGCAATGAAAAGTGAGATCGGATCACAAAAACATTGAGGCTGCATGTGTACCTGACATGGAGAGCTTTTCCTGCTCTTCAGTGCAACATCCTGCCACAAATAGCTAAGACTATAGCTTCTCTCTGGCATATCCTATCATTCTAAGGCCCACTCACTTCTTTTCCTTTGTCCAAAAAGCCCTTGTACTTGTCAAGCCCAACAGCAAGTTCTCAGATTTTTTTGGGGCGTCATCAGCAAAAAATGTCATAAAATTTTGGTGCTACCAGTGGTAAGGGGCGGTCTAAGTTACATGGTGTAATTTTGTGAAGATTTTGAGGTTAGTAGTTGAGCTGCTTGCTATACAATGCAACGACGACGAATTTTGAGCAATTTAGTGCCCTCCCGGTCCCCGATTTGAGGGGTCCATCAGTTTTGGCCGCCGGTGTAGCTGGTTGAGTGTGCGTTTACCCTTGTCCCTAGATCAACAATGGGAGGAGAAATACACTCATAGGGTGAATAGGCATATCTCATAGCTTCACACAGACCCCAAAGATATCCGCCGGAGCTGGGAGGCGGGAGAGATACCAAGGGGAGCAGCAGGAGTAGCAACTACTTGTGCTACTGTCGAGTCAAATTCCTTCCCAGTTCTCTTCGCAATCGAAGTAGTCCAAGCTTTTGAATTGACAGTAAGCATATGTATCTGTATAACGAGTCTCTCTCCATTTCCAGCAAGTCGATGATGCGCGGACCAACTGGCCCTGTGCAAGGTATCGTTTCAATCCAAAACCTTGCGAGTGGAACTCTCTCTACTCAACTAGCTTCATTGGCAGAGCAAACTCCTCAGCCAAGGATGTAAGTCAAAGTCTCTAAACAGAGCGGAAGTCAAAGCAAACGTGACATCCTGGAGCTAGAACTTCAGAAGCCAGGAGAGGTTTGTTCGTATTACGAGCATAAGGTTGACGAGATACGGTATAGTGCAACCTGAAAACCCGAGTCGACGACTACGCCAGGAACTGCAGTCGGAAGTGGCTTAAGCTTTGCGACAAGGTCACTTTTCAATTTTCAGGAAAATCAAATGCAACTGTCGAAATATTTGATGCTCTATTCGTTTCGAGGTTAGTTCGTTCGAAAGAATCTGTAGAGCAAAAACTTGAAATCGGCGGAATGATACGACTTGTGGACGTATGATATAATCTTCCTGAAGATATGAAGAAGGACAACGGGTCCTCTTTTAGATGGGAGACTGAAATGTATCCGGGGTGTGTCGTTTGTGTAGCTCATGCAGATACAACTGAATCGCCGCAGTTCGTGTCTGGCATTAAGAATATCTGCCAACAAGAGGAGAGAGAAAAAGTGGATACAAATCAGAGGAAGACGAACCTTTCTCTGGCTTGAATCTAACACAGCAACTCGTTCTTGGTAACTTAAAAATCTTCAAACCATTATCCAGCCAGAGGCATTTCTACGCAAGTTTCATTATGGGATCGAATTAGTATAGAGCGACAATTACATACATGTCATTCGTGATCGTGAAGAGTGCAGGTCGAACATTTGGAAGCAATAAGGTGCGAGCTGTTTAGAGGATTGCGTTTGGTTTTTATCGCCGTTTTCAAAAAGGTTTGCGCGCGTCGAATTTTCACGTGGGAAAGATATATGTTCGATTTTTGCGCGTTCAGCGATGTTCCGACTGTTTTTGGTTGTAGCTCATTCAGTTCTCGACAAAGACATGAAAAGCATTTTATTTTCTGGATCTATGACATGTTCTGCAGACACAACATAGGAAATTTGGGCTCTCCAGTGATTAAAATATGTGGTTCTTGCATTCAACAGTGCTGCAGCTGTGTTTGGTTGAACCTCACTCAATTCAGCACCAGGAATGAGAATCTTTATATTTTCTGAATCTACTGCATGTTCTTCAGGTGCACCGCATAAAATTGTGCTGAAAATACATAGATAAAATGATTTTGTCAATACTCAAAGTTTCTAACCAATGTCCAGCGATAGTCCTCTTCAGCTTTCAAGCAAGACTTTCTTGTACATCTTCAAAACACTGCAAATCAGTGCTAGGTCAATGAAGTTGTGTGCTGGGTCCAATCATTGTCATGGGCTGGTCTGGGCAGAAGTCAATGATTGCTGCAAAAGTTATCTTGCATTATTGCACAATTGAAATGAAATTATTGGATTTGGATGTAGGCAGCTGGATCTAATGAGAACGGAATTGTGTTAGGTTTCATTCCAGGACATAAGACTCGCTGAACGCACCACTATCTGTGTCTGCTCAATTGGCCCAAATTCAACATTCAAAAATCCCAATCTCAACACAAATAATTTCCCAATTTCAACCATTCTAATGCTTTTATACAGTCCAAATACAGTCCCAGATACAATTCCAAGGCAGCAGTATCCTTCTTTTCAGTGGTAGAGATGATGGATGGCTAAAGCTTGGCTAAAACCGGCTGAGACTTGCAATTGATCTCATGCACAAATAGCACCCTATATTCTTCCTAAGATAGGGAGCAGCCAACCTCGGCAACATCACATGACAAAGTCACTGTGATGGTCACACTGTCCATATACAGGCAAATTCTCTTTAAAATTCAATAGAATATGAACGGCACCTTCCCCTCCTTATTCCTTACATGGATCTCTTCTAAATACAATGAAATGTGAGAATCCAAAAGCGCGAATGCACTGAACAAAAACTGATAGAGAAATTAAGAGGGAAATGTCAAATTACTGTAAGTACTATTTATGCAAAGCAAGCATTGACACAAGACATTTAGGGCACGGACTCATGTGCCATGTCATCCATAAGGAAACTCATTGTGTTCCTATACATGTCAAACAATTAGAAGTAATACCATGAATTAATTAAACGCG
>ML769983.1:0-27686 GCA_009733575.1 Gymnopus androsaceus JB14
ATATTAGCACGACGCTCTAACCAGCTGAGCTAGTCGGCCATGCAAGGCAGGTCATTTATTCTGCATCTGTCGCATTGAGAAAAAGGCCATTGGCAATAGGACTCGAGAACAAGATTCGAGAGTAGCTTAAGCAGTAACAGTTCTGGCGCAAACAAGAGCTACAGCACCGTCATAGCATCTTGTTTCGTATCAAAAATCCACTCCATCCATAAGTCTCCCACACCGCCGCTTGCTCCTCCGTCCATTCATCTATCTTATCCTTCGCACACGCTTCACAAAGCCCAAGTCCCACCCAATCCACACCTTTCATCGATTCCAGTGTCTGGAGGGGCTTTCCCATTGCACTATTATCGATAGCTGGAGAGATAACCATCGACATCCAGTGCTCCGCTAGCGCATCGGTGCAATTCATATGGGATGTTGGGGGAGGCGTGAACAAAAGCGGTGTGAATCGGTCCGATGAGTTTGGATGAATAGTTCGTGGGTGCGTTTGGTTATGCTGGAAACTAGGGACGGAGGTATGCGGGAGGAGGGAGACGCGTCTAGATCGGTTTGGGAGGCGAGGTAGTAGAGGAGAGGTTTTTGGCACTGGAGCGAAATCAGCGAAACTTGAGCTGTATGTACAGTTCTACTTACCCGATGGATATCATTTTGAAGAGCCAATGCCATCGCCTCTTCAGCGTGCTCGCATTTGAATCTCGCGAGCTCTTGTGCGTCCTTTGGGAAGAGATTGTCAAAGCATTTCTTCGCTTCCTCATGCAACGCTGGTATGTCAAGTTGCTTGGGACTGGTTATGCGCAGGATCGAGGACACGCGAGCAGATCCTGGATTAAGAAGTAGACTGAGAATCAGATAAATGTCGATCCTGAAATCGACTCGTAGTATACTTACTTCTGACTCGGTCCATAGAAATGATCAAGCAAATCAACTAGATCGCTAGTATAGATAGAATCCAAACGGACATAGCTGCAGCCATGAAAATTACTTTTATCATTGTGGTCAGCCAGGAGAATGTTTAGTACATCGTCCGGGATCGGAGTCTGAGAGAATTGCGATAAGAATTTGGGAGCTGAAAGGCGTGAAGAATGGATCTTGTAAAGCGTAGATTCTTGGAATAGGATAGTATCTGCATCGTCGAACCAATAAATCGGATGTCTTTGTATCATCGGGTGTTGGGAAAGAGAAGGAAAGATGAGATCATTGACAGGATTACAAAGCCACAGGCGTTCTCTGCACCACCATCAACGACGAGCTCGACGCAAACTTTTTCTGCTTTCTCACTGTAATCTTCATCTTCAACATGCCTCCCAAAAAACAACAGCAGGCCAGCGGTTCCAAAGTCAAAGATGACAAGGTATTTCCTCGGAAACCCTCGTTTTAAAAGTCGCACTGACTGATCCAGCATATAGACATTTGGTATGAAAAATGTTCGTATACGATGCTGCTGCTGCTAGTAAAACCCGAATCTCATATTCCGCGTAGAAAAATAAATCAGCCAAAGTCCAAAAAGAAGTCCAACGGATTCAACAAGCATCAGCGCTGGCAGGCAAGTCTCGTGCAGAACTCGACAAGGAAAAAGAGCAGAAGCTACGCCAAAAGGCCAAAGAGGACGATGAGAAGCGTCGGAGAGAGGAAGCTGCTCTTCTCAAACCAGTCATCACTCAACAAAAGGTCCCATTCGGTGTAGATCCAAAGACAGTGCTCTGCGCGTTCTTTAAAGCTGGGCTTTGCGAAAAAGGGAACAAGTGCAAGTTGAGTCATGATCTAAATGTGGGGCGCAAGGTCGAGAAGAAGAATTTATATGACGACGGACGGGCGGAGAAGGAGGCTGGTATGTCCTATTCTACTGGAATTACTGGGACATTTCTTGACGATCGAAATACACAGATACTATGGATACTTGGGACGACGAGAAGCTGCGAAACGTGGTTTTATCAAAGGCTGGTAACCCGCGAACAACGACAGACGTGAGTCGCTCGATATTCCATGATGTCCATCGCTCAACTATTCCAGATCGTGTGCAAATTTTTCATCGAGGCTATAGAAACCCAAAAGTACGTCTAGCCGTCTGTCCGCATCATCTTTCCCCAACTCATCCTACGCCAGATTCGGTTGGTTCTGGGAATGCCCGAATGGAGAGAACTGCCAATACAGGCATGCTCTACCTCCAGGATTTGTTCTCAAATCACAAAGGAAGGCCATCGAGGAAGCAAACAAAGTGAATACAATTAGTCTGGAAGAGTTTCTGGAGACCGAGGTCAGTATAGCTGGGATCGTCGTT
The DNA here is from genome assembly GCA_009733575.1 of Gymnopus androsaceus JB14. Lineage (NCBI taxonomy): Eukaryota > Fungi > Basidiomycota > Agaricomycetes > Agaricales > Omphalotaceae > Gymnopus > Gymnopus androsaceus. Next base: position 2,282 of record ML769983.1, read on the forward strand.
CTCTATCTACGACTGGCTTACTCGCTTATTTCCTAGCGCCACAAACTCGGATCCAACCTTACACCATGTACGCCAGAGACATTCGCCAAGTGGAAGAAGACCCGAATGGACAAGAAGACGGCGGAGGATGAAGCTCTGCGGAAAGCTAAAGAGACTCAGCATGCGGCGGGCAAGAATACGGGTATGAGCGGAAGAGACCTGGTGAGTTCCCTGGATCTGTTCCTCTATCGATTTGCTTTTGGCTCACCGACCATTTCCACAGTTCCAATACAACCCAGAATGGTTCGAAGACGAAGACGGTGACGATGATGACGACTGGGATCTTGAGCAGTTCCGTAAGCAGAAAGAGGATGAGGATATGGCGGAAGAAGAGGCACGTATTGCGGCGCTGAATTTAAGTGAAGGGTACCATGAAGGAGATGCGGTAGGGAACGGAGTGCGTAACACTTAATACGATATGCGAAGAATAACGGAATGTATATGATACTACATATTATCTATGCCAGCTGTTATAACTATGGTCCTCATTCGAGTCCAAGTAGTCGCAAAATCGCTCTTCGTTTCCGAGTGTTCCTGTTCGGGCGCTTATTCCGCTTTAGCCTTTCAAGCCCGAGAGCCCACAAACTTTGCTTCGAAGATTTTCGGTACCATGTGTCTCAGGAGGGTTCTACACAGAACCGTCCGTTTGAAGACGTAATTCCCTTCAGTCCGAGTCGGAGTACTAGTCCAGTGGCGATTCCGATTCTCGTTAAATAAAAGGCCGATGCTGCTGCTGCAACCCCGCTGCAACCTCATCGCATTCGTACTAGCCAATCTCCAAACATGCAGACCAAGTGGATACGTTTAGCCAGGCGCTTCAATCCAAGAGCAGGCCTGAGCACCCTCGAAACCTCCTCCCGAACCCTTCTTTCCTCCTCGGCTTCTGACCTAACAGTCTATGTATCTCTACCGCTACCGCACGTAGCGTCCAGATCAGCGACGAGGGGCAGAAGTAGGACAAGTTGCAAACAGAGCATATTATCCTTTTTATCATCGTGCTCTCAGTATGCGGCTGCTGCTGGTGTTGCTAGTGGGAATGTACGTGGGTTTTATTATGGTTGTTGAGTTTGCTGGCCCATACTGATTTCGGTGAAGGATCTTGCAGTGTTGGGTATGATGCATTCGGTGTAATGACTGTGGCTATAATGTTTGTACTATCATCATAAACTGTACTGTGAACCGTGTTTTGTATTATATGGACTTTCGAAATGGGACTTGAGGAATTTATTTAATCTGTGCTTTTCGTTTCTACTGCTCATTCTGTTTTCGATCTTACTTACCACCGTGATCTCGGTCCTCAACAGGCGAGCTATGACCATAAATTAGAGTTGGCTTCCTACAGAGTTTCGGTACCATGATAAGAGAGTCCAGGTTCACTGCTTCTCCATCGAACGAATCAGACGTGGTAGTTCGCTTTCCTTTCGGAAGTAAGTAAGCAAGGAAGGAAGGAAGGAAGTTTTTATTACACGGCATGGTCCAAGAGCTGAACGCCGGATCGTCCGGAGATTATCCCAGTGCGGCACTAGCACTTTCGTCTCCGGGACACCTGAGGCAAGACAACGACGAGCTCACAGCTGCCTCAGTAGGGAGACACTGCTGTAGATCGTTGGCCCACTCCAGGTGCCACGCTACATAATTAGATACTATACAGGCAAACTATATCTAACTACTAATACTATCTACACTGATATTGACTTGGTACATACAATGGACAACTGTCGTAGATCTTTAGGACCTCAAAGACCCATTTGGCAAAGATTGAGAATGAACTTCGACAGGATGCAAGGTAAGCTGTATATGCAATTGGATCCATATCAGATCTGAGGACAATTGCCCTAGGCTGAGATGCATAAAACTCGGCAAGGAATTGTTGACGTCGTTCCGCTAGGGGTATATGTCTACATACTAGCAGGGCATGCTCTGGGGTCTCTACAGCCTCTTTGCAGAATCGGCACACACGTTCATCATGTGGTACCATCATACGGTGATTATCTGTCCATGTGAGCCTGACAACAGCCAGGGAGTGATCACCCACCAATAGACGAGTCAGTGCTTTACAGTGGCGGTGATTCTCAATGCTTTCCAGGTAGGTACGCATGCATGCAGTTTTATATACCATCTTGTTATTTTCCAATGGCTCCTTTCGAAGTTTCAGTAGGTATGAGTGCTTTTCAACCCAAGTAAGCTTGTTCTCTATCCAGTTGCGTGTGCTCTGCTCAATGATCTTGCTATATTCCCCTAGCACATCTGGTGTTACTGCATTTTGCAAGGTATCCCCACCAGGTAAGGTGAGATCAGGGCATAGTGTCTTCAACACTGACAAAAGATCCCCAAACCATGTCTTGTATCCAGCCTGTTGAAGAGTAATGCTTTTGTTAAGTGCAGCTCTTACATATGAGTCCATGGGGCGACTGAGGAGATATGCTAGGTAGCGTATGGTCAGAGTGATTCTGCGAAACTGAATTGGTGTACTGTACTCTTCCAACCAACTGTTCAGTCACGCGTCACGTCCAAATAATTGGACCTCGGATTTAATTTTTTCTCGAATTTTCGGATTTTTTTGGTATTTTTTATTTTGTATTTTTCCGAAATCTGTGAACAGTTGGTCGGAAGAGTACAGTAATGCCTGTTTCTGAGAAAACTGCAACCTTGATGGAAGTCTTTGACAGACCCAGCAACCATCGAAAGAAGGAAAGTTGCACTCCCACCAGTTTGTCTAATAGTGCCTTGCTTGTATCAGGTGTAACCTCACAACCATAGATCAAGTGAGGGTCAATACATCCCATGTACAGTATTTTTCCTTCACATACAGGAAGACTGCCAATCATGGATTCTACATGTAGCACTGCATGTGCAACTTTTAGTGCTTTCTGTGCCTTGTTATCATAGTGCTTCCCTACCACTGAGGAGAAGACATTGAATTTGCCAGTACCAAAGGACATTCCCACATATGTATAACAGTCCACTATCTCCACCTCTTCATTATTGAAGTAGAAGTGTGGCAGAACTTGTGGCGGTGGGCCATGGTAAGCTGCAACTGATTTAATTGCATTGATAATTAATAATGCATTTCCGCAATAGGCATAGAATAGGTTCATCTTTTGCTGTAATCCTTCTGGGGATAGAGCTAGCAACAATAGATCATCTGCTTGTTCAAGGTGTGATATAATAATTCCAGCCAGGATGGATAATTCTAATGAACAACCCCATTGATTCAAAGCAACCCTTCTGACAATCCTTTTGTATCTCGTGATCGCCGGTCACGCCGGATGTTGACCGGGGTGAGAACTTTGACATGTGCTGTCCAGCCGCCGCCAACATCCAATACAACCATGATGACCATGCCACGACTTCGGCCTCCTAACCTTTCCTCTTCATCCTTCTTACTTCTATCCTATTCATGATCACATTCAATGCTAATTAACAAGAAACAAGATGATCAATCACACAGCTGGAACCTTTTTAGCACAGTACAGGTTTTTTCTTGGGAGTGTGGCAATGACTTGGACAAACAAGAGTAGCTACGGATACAAGTATATACTCGGGCCCACGGAAAGTAACAGCCTGGCCATGCCCCTTCCTCAAAGAACAGCGAATATCTTTTGAAGATTGCAGTATTTTTACATCAAAAAACTTGTATTCTTCATCTGCTGCATGTACTCCCTTGATTCCATGCACTGGGAATCAAGGAACCGTGGGAATTCCTTGCTTAATTCAGGCAATAAGATTTTTGGCAGTTTCGCATTGACTCCTCATACCACCTTCTATTTTTGAGTAAAAATTATGGAAAAATTGGAACTACCCATTTTTAATATCTGGCATTTCATGTGTAAAAGAATCCAGGGACAGAAGGAAATATGTAACCTTGTACAATTTTAAGATCTCACAATTTACTAAATATAGCAGCTAATTTGCAGAGGCATATTTTATGAAGGTGCAAGAACAATTTCATTGAATATGTAGACCAAGTCCATAACTTGAATGAAGTGAAAATACCCATTTGTTCAAAAGTTACAAGCAAAAAAGTGATAGGCCATCACTTTCCATGGGCCCAAGTAGTATCTCCTAGGTGCGCTTTTCTTTACTTGCATAATCCTAGACTTGCTCACTTTTCTATAAGTTAGATCTGGATCTATGTTGCCGCGGCTGGAGTTCAACCTGTGGGACATTGGTTTGGACCGCTAGGTCCAGGTCGCGCATCAACCAGTGCCACAAAATTGACAGCGGACACACTGCAACTCATGACATGCGGATACACCAGTTGCTGTGAGATTTATGCATAAAATCCGAAAAGTCTCGGGCTGGATTAATGTAGACTCGCGTGGCCAGTTCCGTTCGGTTGCCACCTATTTCAAATAAATTTGAAATGCACTGCAAGCAGCTGAGGCGACTACCGAAGGACTGGGACGCAACCCACGTCACTAACCGAGTCACATTTTCGTGACTTTAACTTAGTGAAATTTCGAATTTTTCTCCGCCATCACTTTTCAGTTTTGCTTCTCATATCTTGGCAACTTCAACGACAACCTCAAGCAGTAGCCGAATAGTCAATAGACTGTATCAATAGTCTAGAAAACAAATTTGATTCAATTCCAACAACTAACGGGCCCTAAACTACCAAAATTGGTTTTCTTGAGTGTAATTTGGCGAGTTCTGGTAAGTGAAGTGATAATAAGGGTCTCCTGGAGGTGGTATGGAGGTCGGGGAATACTGATAACCTTGGTGAGAGGTTCCCTGAGGCATATCAGAGGGTGTAGGGAAGAATCGGAGGTTATTGGATGGAGACGGAGTTGCAGGATAGCATGGATCGATGGCTGGGTATGGGTTTCTAGCTCTGTGTGTGGACATGGAGTGCTGCATTAGATTGCTGTCGTATTGTGAGTGTGACTGTCGAGGTTGAGATGGGGTTATGGGGGAAGGATATTGGTTAGGAGGAAGGAAGGAAGGTCCCGGAGTATGATACGTTTGCATGTCTGGATGCATCGTACAATCGTAACCATGATGGTTCGGTGTTGAAGCCGGGATCATGGAATGAGCTCGATGGGCTGTCTGTTGGCGATGAGAATGTGTCGCCGGATCGTATTGAATCTCCTGAGGATGATATACAACGTGTTTTTGTACATCAGCTGGGGTCGTTGGAGGCGCAGATATTGCGGCGGGAAGATGTCGAGACGCGAGAAGAAGATTAGACGCGCCATGAGGCTGAGAACCTTGAACAGATGCCGTTGACATCGTTGACATCTCTTGTTCAATACCACAACCACTGCTGCTTGCCCGAGGTCTCTTTGTTGGCGGAGCACTCTCTGTCCCTTCCGCTGTATATTCCACTGTCTTTCTTTTCGTTGTCTTTGGCAGCGGTACCATGGCCGGCATATCAAGACCTTGAATCGTTTCCCAGAGATTCTCGCCGTAATTCTCCCACCAACCCCACTGGTCTGCAATGATTTTCTTTAGATGCTCAAACGACGAGATTGGACCAACAGATGCGAGTAGTTTCGCATGATCATTGCTAAGAATCGATTGGGCTGGCCAGAGAGCAAGAGAATGGTTGGATTGACGGATTTTGGAGCGCCAGGTGTATAGAGCGCGTTGGGTAGGCTTGTGTGGAATGCCTTTCGGAATAGCAGCCGGTCGTGGTGGAGCTTTGTAGCTTCCAGGTCGTGTGCGATCAAGAAGCTGAGGTTTACACATATCGCAGCATTCTACGCCCTCAGCAGGTACTAATCATGAATAGTGAGTTTTCAATTATCCCTAATATTTTGAACACTGACCTGGTGTGGCGTTTTCGTATACAGTAGTTAGAATATTGCGCCGACACGATCCTGTCTGCACAAATGCAAGCAATCCTTCATCCTTTGCACGGCAATCAATACGAGGTTCCCAGCCTACTTTTGGATGCTCGTCCGACTTCCTATCACACGAACCTCGTTTCACTCCTCGACTTTGAGCGAAATCTTTCTCGGTCGACTTGGCGTATTCTCCCGTAGTATGTTCCTGCTGTGCAGGCTGCTTGTCCTTCCCTTTAGCTTTCCCCCTCCCCTTTGGTTTCGTCTTTTTTCCCTTTGACTCTCCTTGCAGCTCACTGACTAGCTCTTCACAGTTCAGACTGTACGCGGATTTTTCAACAAGGAGGACTGCAAGACCTTTCCGGCCATGAGCTCGTGCTGCACGTCCGGCGCGCTGAACGAACATGGACAAGGTCTCGGGAAGTTTCCATTGGACCACAACATCGACGTCAGGTATGTTGCAGCCCTATGGACAATATGAGGAACTTTTCATTGACAAACTTTTCCAGCCACGTACCATCCCTGCTGCATCTGTGCAGACCAGGATCCGAACACTACCGTCCTTGAATTTTTGCATCAAGGCCCTGCGATACTTTTTGGAAAACACTGCGCTGAATGGGCGGACTAGTCCTCGACCTTGAAGATGCTTTGGTAATCGAGCTTCGAGATGTTCAACAATTTCTGGTCCCGATGGAAGACTATCGCTATACACAAATGTTTTGGGTATCTCGGTGGTGCTCTGGACCCCATCTGGTACGATGAAGTCAAGATCTTTATAGGTGTTCATTGGATGTTGGATGGCCCGCACTACAAGTGAGACGTTCGGTCTATCGTTTCCTATATTGATATTAACATAACCTTCTTCCTTTAGTGAGAATCGAAGCTTCGAAAGGATATCGTTGCGGACACGACGTGGTAAAGTTGCGGACAGAGCAACAAATGGAACACCCTCGGGAAGGAGAGTGCGCAGTATGCCTAGTTCGCTGTACTTCTTTCGGAATCCCGAGCCCCAGTGTGATATAACATGCGCCTCATCAATGACAATGGAAAGTACTCGTCCCGCTAGTTCTTTGTTCTTGATAACATTTTTTGTGAACCTTCGTGTGAGCATCATCTCTGGTGAGATGATAACGACCTGGTATTTTCCTGAACATATCTCCTATTAAGTATGGAGGTAAGTCATTCTTCCGATTCAACTGAGAAGTTAACACTCACCATCATGTTTTTAGGTGTTAAACCTCCATGACTACTATTGATTGCTATTGCAGAGAGGTGATATTCATTCTGAAATGCTTCAGCCTGTTCATCCTGCAATGCTATGAGAGGTGAGACAAGGAATGTCACTTTTCCTTCGGATGCAGGATGTGCGTGTGGTGCAGCTATGATAGCAGTTTTTCCTGCACCTGTATGTGCATGTACCATTGCGTCTTTACGCTGGAGCTGCGCTGCTGTTGCGGCCTTCTGGAAGTCCTTCAGGACAAAGTTGTGATGAAACTTCTTCGTCACATCCTCGTCCAAACTATCGAGATCCTTTTCGGAAAGGGGTTTATTGGTTTGAGACAGTGATATTGAGTTCCGTGCTCTGTAATCGCGCTTTTTCTTTGCATTAGCATTTTTGTGCTGCATGCTACGAGGGATAGGGGAGTGTGTCATTGGACGTGAGCAAGTGGTTCTAGTGGTTTAGCGCTCGCATTTCTTTTCTTCAAAAGTCATGGCTGATCCATCCAGCTCACCTCTTTCTGCATATCCCAGCTCGCCAACCCCTTATCATGGTGATTCTCGGATCCTTCCAAATATACCCGAAGGTCACAGCTCACCATTGAGTGCGCTTCGAACATCACCCCTATCGGCCCTACGCACTCCGTTCACCAAAGCACCTACTATTACCATGACTCCTCGACGCAGCCGGCCTCGTTCAAATTCTGATTTTACTTTAACGCCTCATGCTCGGGTTGTTCTCAATGTTACTCCGCATCGTAACTCACCGAATCAGCCACCAGCAGCACTTCCTCCATTGGAGCTATCGCCTGGTTTCATTATGCAATCTCCAATCCGTGGAACTGCTGCCAACAAGAAAGCAGCTCGAATGAAGGAGGGACAAGAGAAGCGAGCAGAGACTATGGCTGAAAAGATAGCCGCAGCAGAGCGGGATCATTTTATGGAAGAGGAAGAGCAACAGCGCCGAAATCAAGAGACCTTTCGCCGTTGCCTAGAGCTTCTGCGGAGTAAAGGTACTACATTCGGGGAGTTCCTGATGTATGTTCTTGATCCCAAATCTGGTGAGGGCGTTGTGCGGTGGCATGAGTTTGCTGCGGTTTCTGGTCGGATTACACAAATTCTGGATTGGTGGAGTAGCGGCAAAAACCCGCGACGTGTCCGCGATGAACTTGATGAGTGGGCAGTTGAGCATGTGTGTTCCCTGCTCGCAAAACAGGCTCGTCATGTTACGCGTATGGGAAAGCTGAAGACATGGGGTCGAGATATAGATGAGAAGCTTGTCTTGACGTTCAGCTTCCAAACGCTGTATCAGTACCTTCGGAATGAAGGCGCTGATCTCATTGTACGTGTTTTTGAGTCAATTGCCCACTCAAAGGACACTCCAAATCACTCGGAAGCTCGAAATTTGCGCACAGAAACAGTATGTTGCAAAATTCAGCTCATTTATCTCTTTAATTGACACTTGATTAGGTGGTAACATCTACAATACTACAATGTCTTGCGGAACACAATAATGGAAATAATCTGTCGCGACGGATGATGGGTCTCTATCTCTATGCCTCTGGTGCTCAGAAACAGAACATTCGCTGTTTTATCCCGTCTGGGTGTCACAGAAAGCTATACCTCCATCGTTCAGAACGACTCGCATATGGCAGATGAATCTACGTTGTCTTCTCTCAATCCTATACCCGTGCAGCCTCTTTCTGATGGTCCTCCTTCCGCATCAGTACAACCTCTTTCCAATGATCCTCCTTCCGATATTCCCACTCAACCATTTCCGAATCAGCCCACATCCAAACGACACCGCATTGGCACCTTGCAGAAGCTTTCTGCATCAATTCGGACCAAGGCTCGAGGAGTGGCCACTGTGGGTCTCTTCGGTGAAGTATACGATAATATCAACTTTATGAGTCGTACTGGTGAGCAAGCTCTCGGACATCATGGTAGGTTGCATTTTTTATTTGTATACAAGATACTAATGGGCATTGGGGACAGATTCACAGGAGAACGGGACTTGTGTCACCGTCTTTGAGCTCTGGGCAGTCAAAATTGAGGATTTGCAATCTTCCGTACTTCAGGAGGCTTTCGATAATGCACTTCCCTTAACAAAAGAGGATATTCTCCATAATCCCACCGAATCAGCTCTTTTTCGAAAATGTCTGATTCATGGTCTAATCTGCATAATTATCCGTTACAGTCAGCAGGAAAAGCTCCAGGCTTTTCGCAGTGATATGGAGAAACGCCAGCCTTACTCAAATATCCGTATTACACCCCATCATACCAAGGTGTACCCTGTAACAGCATTCAACATCGATGAATCATCAATTACCGGTAACGTCGACGCTGATGAAGCTGTAGTTGATATACTGGAGCTTCGAAAGCGTGTCACTCGCTTTTGGGAGCGCGTTCGCATCATTGCCGGTGACCAACTCTCTATAGCCCGTCTCCGCTCAATCCAGCTCCTTCGTGCTGGCCATGAAGGTGGATACGAAGGTTTTGGGTGGGGCGTATGGATGCCTGGGCTTTTCCATGCAAAGATGACTGATATTCATGGACTCATGACAACGCACTTCGGGAACCCTTCTGCTAGTATCGCTGATCCCGGATCCCTCCATTTCCACAACACTCTTCTTGGCCGGCTTCCCATTGTCCCAACGTCGCTTCCTCCATTCCATACCTGTCGGAATCTAGTCTTTGTATCGCTGTACGCGCGCGCATTACACTGCCTACTGTTGGTATCAGGCAAATCTTCCCTAGAAGAGTATGCGGAATCACTTTCTTCTTGGGATCAGCTCTACAGCGATGCCGAGAGGATATATGACACATACGCAAATGCCGCTGTTGTTGGTGAGCTTCGAGAGGCTCGCGAACTTGCGGAGGAAGGTGAGGCTGAGGGGGACATGGTCTTTGAGAATGCAGTCCTATTTCTCAGAGATGCACTCATTTCACGGGAGATGGCTGATGCTGTCCGAGCTGGTGACTCTGGACGTGTTGTTCTTGTATTGAAAATATGGGCCTTGAGTTTTCGGGGCAGTGGGCGTACCAAGTACGCTTATGAGATGCTGTATCTCATTCATAACTTGGAGAAGGTGTGGCCGAAACCTATCAGGTGAGTGTTTTTTTGGTGGTATTTCTAGCCGAGAAATTTACGCCTCTTTAGGGATGCAGTTCTGAATAACTGGCTTGTTAGCACAAATGGGCGTACTTTTCTTGAGGTAGACTTACTTCAAGAACATTTAAATTACTGGATAAAGGTGATATTTCTGTTTGCTCCAGGGTTGGTTTACTCATTAGGATGTATAGGTCTTTTATAAAGCGCACGGAAGTAACATGTCCTGGCAGTGGCTTGGAATGATCGCACCATGCGTGAACATATTGCGAGCACTTGCCGCACAAATCCACGATATTCTTGGGTACGACCAATACCTTAGACATGCGGAAGTGGATATCAGCAACGACATCTTCGGTCTTATGGACAGTCTGGATAATCGTGAGGTCTATAAAACAACGAAAGGCCGAAAATTGGGTGAGGATCAAATTGTGCTTGATAATGTGGGTTTCGGACTACAGGTTTATACGACTGGGAATCACAATCCATTACACGAGTTCAATGAAATGGCTTCTCAGCTGCAGAGACGACGTCGTATGGCCCCGCTTGATGTAGATGAAGAAATCACACCTCCGACTCACACATCATATTCTCCAAATTCCACGGCGCCTCTTAATCACTCAAACGGCGCAACTACAGCATCACAGGGTAACAACACCGATCCAGATGAGCCAGAAGATCAATATGTTGGTGAGCTGGCTGAAATTCTGGATGCGTTAGACAGGGGAGAGGTAGAACCAACTCTAGTATTAGCTGGCGCCGATGATGTTGCATTGGATTTTGAAGATGTGGGTCAAATGGGGATAGGTGCTGATGCTGATGAGCTCTTTGAAGACTTTGACCGAGATCCTGAACCAGAACCGGTCGAAGTCGAGGCAGATATGTGGGCATTGTAGGTAAAAATCGTGCAACTTTCTGGATTTTCATTCTATTTCAGTTCCAGGGATCCGTAAACTGGTTTTACTATACTATTGATATGTTTTCTTAATCAGTGACCTAATTTTTTGGGCGGGATAGTGTTTAGAAAAAGTTCGAGAGGCAAAACTGAGATGTGATCGCCAGCAGAAAATCGAAATTTCACTAAGTCAAAGTCACGAATTCGTGACTCGGTTAGTGACGTGGATTGCGTTCCAGCCGTTCTCCGAACGTGCTCCTACAAGTCAGCACGGATCAAATCGGAGAACGGATGGTTCACGAGCCTAGAACGGAAGCAGAAACATATGTTTCATGGAAGTAAAAAAAACGTGGCGAAACGTGGCGCCTGGGAACGACCTTCCTAAAAGCATCGTTTTTGGCGACTTTTTGACCGATCGCTGCAAACAGGACCCTCCCCTTCCCTTCGGTCAGTGTCGGGGACAGTGATGTCATAACAATCGTCCATTGCCGCAGGATTAAACAAGTTTACTTTTCGCGTCTTTTTACGCGTTTTTCTACCTTTCACTAGTTGAAATGCTAGCCTGCCTCAATTGGACCCTAAGCCGACGCAGGCGGAGAATTGCTTAATCCATCGTTATTGCTTCCTTCGCGAGCACCCATGTGAGACGACTAAGGATCGAGGCCGAAGGAGGCTCTGTTAATCAAGATGTTTCCGAGACGTAGAATCAACTCAAGAAAACGAGAATGAAATTTCGATACTCCATGTATTACATATGTCTGGGATTCAACTGCCGCCTGCTCAGCGCATATTCATTTGACTTTTGCTCGAAATCTTGCTTGTTCTCGCTTTCTCTCCCCTTTCATTGTCTGTGGACCTCTACCCAACGATTCTTCGGTAGAGTTGCCTTCCAGAACCGGGAACACCTTCTTGAATCTAGTCTAACTTGGTTCCTCGCTTCGATATGTATATACTTACAGTATATAATTTTTTTCCATGATCATCTCCTTCACCAGGGCTTACACTGGATTTACGCCCTTTCTTGCACATGCCGCTCCTGTAATAGTACAAAGCCATCTGCCTCTGAAAGCTTCGATGCCAAGAAACTTCATTCGTTGGTAATAAATCACCTCCAGTTAGAGCATGGGCCAGAAAAACTGTGGGATAGATAGAGATGTTTGTTTTGCAGTTTATCCTCGATACTACTGTAGGTTTCTTGCGACGCGAAAGGGAAATTTGACGAAACCAGACGGCGAACCCCAAGGGGAAAGTAGACCGCGGCGAAAGATTGGGCCAGATTGATTGCTTGCGAAGAAAGAAGTAGACTCGAACCAGTCGCCTGTGTAAAGACTTTAGGTGATCAAGGATCAAAGCCTTATGCCGAGAAAGTGATTCCGCACATCACATCTCTGCAGCAGGGAGTGGTTCGAGTCGACTAAGCTGAATACAAAGCTATTTACTTCTGGAATTCATCGAGGACTTTCTGCGTATTCAAAAAATCAGTTTTATCAATATCCCAAGCTAGAGATAAGTTGTCTCATCAGTCACCAAATGACTTTCAAAGTGAGCCCGATACGTACTATCTGGAATCGCAGTTATGTTGTTGCGTAGCAATTGCATGACGTTGTTTGCATTGGCAGGTGTGCTATACTGTGGCCAGGGAGCTTTGAATGGGAAAAATAAAATAAACTCAGCTCCAAACCGACAAATCAACCACGTAGGCTCACATCCAGGATTCAAGTCGTTGATGAATTTGATGTAAAAGTCAAGCATCTGGTTGGCAAATGTATCTTCGACCGCCGTCGGCACTGGCCCAAAGAGTAAAAGCAATTCGGAAGCGTGGAAGACTGTAACGAAGGGTAAGTCAATCTATTGTGCTATATCAAAATCCAATCACCTCCGAGCAAGGGATTCTGGCCAGGAATGAACTCTCTAAAGTAATATGCGAACATAGGTTGCAGGGCAGCTGCGTTTTCAAAGAACAACCGTCGGGGAGCCAAAAACATCTCGTCGGTATACCATGCTTCTCCACGATCAAACAGGGAGTCTCCTGTGTTGAATGGTGCTCCCAGGAGCGGGTCGTTCGCCGGCCATATGGCAAGGATTTCGTCATAGACATCTTTAGTCAATGTACTGTTGTCGATAACAAGGTGTCCAATGAAGTCGATGAAAGCTTGATCTTGGGCAGCACCGGCAAGACTCAGACCCTCGATAGATTCGCTGAATGTTGTTCCTTCGTTTTCCTGGTATCGATGCGAGTCAGTATGGGAGGAAGTAAGATTATAATGCCCAAGTAGCTTACATTGGTTCCTCCTAAGTAAGGTACATGAAGGAAGTCCTTATTCTGGATCTTGGTCGATGCTTGAGCATCAGCGAAGCTCCCCTTCGGACCGATTGCAGGTTGCCAGAGTTGGGAATTTAGTGTCCCATTGATCATCGCATTACTAATGTTCAAAAGAGTCTACAGAAAACGACTCGCTAAGCATGCGAGTAAAAAAATCACAAAACCGGGCGCGTATACGCACTTCGAATGGAACTTTTTGCAAGCATGAGATTGCTTCGGGACCAAAAGTGCATCCAGTAGCTGCAAGGAGTCGACTGAATGGTAAACCAGGTAGATCATAAGTACTTGCTGGAGGAGAGGATTTACTATACGAACAACAATTAAATGCGGGATATACATGCCAGCGAACTACGCAAAAACTCACAATGGTCCAGTTGAAGAATCAGCCATGGCCGCTCTGAAAAGGGATCGGTTCGATGGATACAGAAGATGCGATTCGACACTTCCAGCTCCAGCAGACTAGGTCGGAGATGACTGTAAGCACACAACTGGCAAATACAACACTAAACAGTCTGCCACACCTGACCCCAAATCGTGACCTTCGCTGCAAAATTCAAACGAATGATTCAGTATATTCACCTATTTGATCAACGTTCGCGTGGGATGCATACTTGGATCTCCTCCAAATGCAGCAATGTTGTCCTGGATGAACTCGAATGCTAAGCGTTGATCGAGTAAGCCTGCGTTGAGATCTTGAGGGGCAACTAGCGAGCTCGCAAGCTGATCCATAAAGTCATTCTAAGTAAAATCATTAACAGATACATCGGGCGAACTGACGAATCCAAATGTGTTCAATCGGTAATTTCTAAACAAGCGTCGTCAGTGGGTGTACTCTGAGGCTCAGAGGCAGGTAAACTTTGCTCTACATTGAAACGAAAATGATGGGTTTGCCAATGGCGACGCTTTGTGTGAGGATTCCTGTTACGATGATATTCGGTGAGATATAGGGATTATTACCAAGAAGTGACGACGTACGAGTTGGGTCATAATTGGCCTGAGAAGCGGCGCTAGAGAGATAATGGTTGGTATCTGCTCTGCAACGTGCGCAAGACGTCAAGCTCACCCGCTCGTATAAGCTCCGCCCTAATGTGTAGTAGGTCAGAAATACATGAAAACCAAACGAAACGAAAGCGAATACATGTATCCAAACCAATATGGGAAGCTTCGCGTCGGCATTTGTGTTTTGCGGACGAAAAACCTAGAAGAAGAGTCAATACCAACTGTTAGAAGAGGTGCAGCTTCGAACATTGAGGAAAAGACAGTCTTCACTCTGCTCCGCACCCAAATCCGCCGGCGGCTGAGGACAAGCGTTGCCAAAAGTCGAAGCATCTTGGGCGGCGGTAGTGTTCGGATGAATGATGGCAACAGGTGCTTTGAACCGAAGGTCTCCAACTGGCGGAGTACCGTAACGTATTCCCAACCATTGGTCTGTTCCATTCGGAGTTGAGACGCCTAGGAACGTGCCGGAAGTAAGTTTAACCTCGAGGGAAGCAGATTGAACGAGTCCGAAGAGGATATGATGCAGGATGAGAAGTAATGTCTTCATTGCCGATTTGAGGGGAGAAACACGACGTACTGAGTGGCTCCATGCCACTCTTTATAGGTGACTCCATACGACCATGGGAGAGGTCACTGGGTAGCTGATGAGTGCGGAGGGAGTGGCGAGGGAAAAAGAAGGAGCAAGTATGACATCAAAGAACTACTGTTGAACGTAACTCCATTAGTCAATATGATTCGCTGCCTGACCACGAAAATATAGAAAGAGTCAAATCTTCTTTTGCTAGATGCGTAGAAAAAATAGATCAGTCAAGAAAACGAGAATGCAGTCTCGATACTCATGTTAAGTCCCTCAGTTATGATCCATATCATCTCGATCCTGCGATTCTGCGAGTCTACTACCTCGCCTACCTTCCTGGAAAACCAACTTCATTCGCTCAAGTCTTCTCCAAATCCAACTTGTCCTCAAGCTCATCATCCGACGCGATTGCCTCGAACCGGCTGCTCTGTTCTCGGTAGGCTCGTGAACCATCCGTTCTCCGATTTGATCCGTGCTGACTTGCAGGAGCACGTTCCTTCGGTAGTCGCCTCAGCTGCTTGCAGTGCATTTCAAATTTATTTGAAATAGGTGGCGACCGAACGGAACTGGCCACGCGAGTCTATGTTCTCGGTTACGAGCTCTCTGCCGCTTGGGCTTGCGGAAGGTCCTTCCGGTGCCTGCCACTGATCCCTTCTTCGCTCATGTCTCCAAGGGGGTTTCCCTCTCCGACCGATCCTCCTCGTATTGCTCCTGAATCTTGGCCTCCTCAGCACGATTTTTGGCATCCTTGGCCATCTCGAATTAAGGAACTCTAAACAGAAATATTCTGAGTTCATCTACCACATAACCCAAGAGCGACAGTATCCACTTAAAGTATTGAATGGCGTCCAAGTCGTAGTCTGTGTTCCCAGCCATCAGAAAGTGAAAATGTAAGAATTAAAAAGCAATTGACGTACAAGAGGAAGGATACGAGAGCTTGCACCAACATAGGTAGTGAAGGTCCTATTGGGTATATACCACTGCTGCTCAACCACAGACTATATACTAACGTCTTTGCGACGGATAGGAAAGGTGGCGGTTCCGGAAGCACCAACATCGAGATTTTTGACCTTGTCGAAACCGCGAAGCATCTGAACAGGCTGACCTTCTTCAGGGATTGAGATGTACTTGAATATACATTATTCACAAAGTGATATCATCAGAGATCCGTATGATAGACCGACCAACTGCGTTGCCGGAATTAGTGATAATAGCGGAAGCAGTGAAAAGGATAGCGTAGAGCGACTTGGTGTCATCGGATCCTGCAAATGGTTCGGCGGTTTCCATGATGGAAGAGGTATCCTTTGAAGGAGTATTGTCGACAGAGAGGTCGTAGTAGTTGAAAGTCGTGTAGGATAGACCAAATCCAAATTCTTCTTAGTAAAGGTAGATGGATGGAGTGTAAAATATACTCTACTACGCACCATAAAGAGGAGTGATGTTCATCATGTCAAACCAGCGATATTCAATGAAAACTCCTTCAGTGCTGAGGTGAATACGCATCATCGTGAACAACACCAAAATTGGGACCCAAAGCTTACAGGGTAGTCATCCACGCTCTTTCCCCAAGTGCAGGGAAGCTTCCTACTTGGTGAAACGTCTCCATACAAAATAGGAACGAGGCTGTTTCCAGATTCTTGACCTGGGAGGTATGCGACGACGATCGCAGTAACATTCGTTGTCTACCCACTTCTCAATGTCGACTACGCCGGTAGTGTGAATTACGACGATAACGTTGGAATAATAGTTGACGGCTTGGCTGATGAGTTCGTCGCCGTTGCCTCCAAGATCAAGGTTCAGGACATCCAGAAGCGGTTCAGATTTCTCTAATGAATTCCGCCGTACCTGGTTTGCGTATATCCCTGAAACCAATGGTAACTTTGAAGAAAGCCTCTCCAGCAGCGTTCTGTTGCAACGTTGAAGATAACGAATTTTGAAAATGAGAAGACGCTTGCATAGAGGAAGGGTGGAAGCGGATTACTATCTTATTTACGTCTTGGCCAAGATAGTAATACTACGGGGTGAGATTGCGAACGACCTTTTCTCGGAGGTTATCCTCAGAAAGACTACCATTGTTAACGAACGTAATCAAGTTATCTCCTCAGAATGGAGTCCCGAATGAACCGACCATTCCGCTTCTGGGCATTGCCTAGGTCAAGTAAATTAATTAATGGGTAATTTTAAGAAACGAATCGACACACTAAGTATGTCCAACCCATCTCTGCTGATAACAAATTGTTCCACTGAGCTCCCCAGTCGCTCATAATCTGCCTGGGAAGTTCAGCTCGGTCTTGAGTAGGCCATTGAGAGACTTGACATTATTGCACGCATGAGTGGCGTTGAAGAGCACCTAGGATCGGACGATGAGCGACGAAAATTACGAGTAGCTTTCAGCAACACTAATATAACATAGCTGGTACCAGCCCGAACCGCCTAGTAACAAACATGTTGAGTAAACAAGAATCGCTACTGAAACGGACATACCTCAGCGAAGGGCCACATGTAAAGCTCATGCATCGTCTTGTTGTCGATGTTGGTAAAAGCCACGGCGCCAATGAGTTCAATCGACGTCACAGACCTCAAAAAACATTTTTGACATCCCAAGATTCCAAAGCAGAAACAGAAACAATTGAGATAGCCAGTACAAACCACATACTATAATAACTACATACAAACCAAGGTGGACGCTCCAGATTCTACATGCTATACATGATAACATACGCCGCATTGATAGCATCTGGTATCCCAACGAACACAGGCTCATCGCTCGAGACCTGGAAAAGAAAACAGAGTAAAAAACCGTCAGATTCAGTTTTTAGTTGATTCGCAATGCTCACTTGGTAATCCGCTTCCAAAAGGGTATCGCACGCAACCATGACGCGGTACGGCGAGGAGATACACGATGTGGCATGGCGATCAGCAAGTCGTGGGTTCGTGGAGGTATAGATCCCAGGCCCGAATCTACAAAAGTGAAGGGGTTTAACTTGAGAAGGGGTTGAGGAGTAGTTGGTCGATCACTCACCTCCCTTGATTATACTGTTCCTCGAACGCAAAGGAATGGAATGAAGATCTCACTACGGTACAGACACCGCAAGAAGTGCGTTCACAGAGGAACGGACCCTTGGTTCCTAGATCACAAACTACTAGCGATGCATGATATGTACGAATCTCCTGAGGGGTATTCAAGTTTTTTCTGTTTTGGTTATACGGATGAAGGTTAATTCCCGAGCAACAATGGATGGATATACACGCACCGATATGCAGCATAGCGCCCAAGTTCCTCTCGTGGTACCAAAACCTGATAAACTTTATCCACAGTCGGAGCCCTTCGTGGCCGATAGTCCATTCTCCGATAAACTGTTTGCGGACTAGATGGAGGTCAGTCAAATTTCCAGACACGCGTATTGCATATCACTCACCTTGCTGGAACTTACTATCCTTGTTCCCAAGTTCTCTCAGCTGGGCGCCACCACGAGCTGCACGATCGCACCCAACACACAATTTCCTACTAGGTCCTCCGACTCTCATTCGACTCAAGCCTGAGCCGGTAAATCGTGGCTGATCCCGACACATTTCACAAGCTTCAACCTGCCCAAGTCTAACCGCTTCTCTCGCATGTTCCAGATCGCAGAATCCGTAGCAGTTAGATTGTGCTTGGAAATTGCATCCTGCGAGTAAACAAGTATTCGATGTTGGAGTCGGTGCAGGAGTAGCAGGAGAAGCGGTAGAGGTCGGGGAAGGTCCTGAAGACGATGACATCCCTGAATGTTGGTTTCCGTGCCATTCTGCTGGTGGTGATTTTGGTTGTTGTTCATGTTGGGCACAATCTTTGCTGCACAAGTACGACTGCAATAAGGATGCTTGTGTCCTCGTTCGACAAACTTGGGTTTCTTTTTGCAGACCTTTGAATGAATGAATTAGTTTAGTGAGCGGCATCGATACTTCTGAGAAGCCTTACCTCGCACAAATCACGTTGCATTGCAGCGGAGAAGGTTGACCAATATGATGTTGTGCACTCCAATTCACGACGTTACGACAATCGCAGCCATGAAGGGTAACGACGAAAGCAATAATAGGAGGAAAGCGAAAGAAAGAATTGGGATTGAAGATTTCGAGTCGATCAACAAAGCTGCTTAGGTCTGGGATGATGGGCGTCGGAATGAAAGGCTAAATTAATCCACTACTACAATCCATCCTTGGCCTTGAGCCTTGAGGAATTCAGCTGCGGACCTGCTCGCTAGTGCATGGTGTTGAGTTTGGATTCAATGTGGAATTCGAAAGCCATGCGTTTTCCGCCCGTTTAAAACATGCAACAATGCGAGTAGAGTTGATCGTAAGACGAAAAAGGAAGAATCGGAGCGCGGGCCGAAATTTAACACCATTCGAGCGCTTATTGACACCTGCACTCATTGCTCATATTTTCAGCAGTCCAATTTGCCACAAGAGACTCACTGGAAGAATGGGTTAACAAGAGTAAAGCTTCGGATTCGGTATACCGTCTCAGTAGTCTCGTTGCAGTCTAGCTACTAATTATCTTTCACTGAAACTAGGAATTACGCTTCTTTCTCCCACTTGCTTCTTTCTCCCACTTTCACAGCTTTTCGGCCGTGCATCTTGTTCGAGCTAGATGCAGGTCTGCTGATATGTTGCTGTATGTGAGCTCAATTTCCTATTTCAACGAGTTCAATTAACGACAATCAACCAGAATTGGCGTCATTAGGGACGGTCAAAGTGGCCACTGAAATGATCGCTGAAACGTCGCTGAAATGACTGCTGAATAAATCACATTTCATGTTTCAGCGGCAGTTTCGTTGAACGACCTTTTTTTTTCCACTTAATTTGGCTGCTGAAATATAACTGCTAAATTTGAGTTTATACTGTAATCATGCCACAAAAGAAAATTTATTCCACTTCTATACAACTCTCCTCATGCCCTATGGTGAACGACGTCCAGCACGTTGTTCGAATGTACCCCAAGTTTCAGTCTTGGCAAGAAAAGCGCGCAAAACATCGTGCTGAACGCAAACAAGAGGCTGGTGTCTCCAACAGTTTTTTTCGCGGCTTCGAAGATCTTTCCTTACCAGTGACGATCAGCCGTGGTCTTTTCTTGAGTCAAATAAGGAAATTTCAATTTTCGCGAGGCCCTAACCCTATAACTACACAAATGTTTTAGGGTTCATGCAAGTTTCAGCCGCTGAAAGCTGTTTAAGCAGCTCCCGAGCTGCTGACAACTTAAATCGCCGCTGAATTTTTTGGCCACTGAAATGTGTTTTCAGCACAACTTTCAGCGATCATTTCAGCAGTCACTTCAGCAGCCACTTTGACCGTCCCTATTATCGCGGTTAGCTTGTAGATGCTAGACTAAGTTCTAGTCTACCCGACATAATGTATCCTCGATGCTTCATGGAAAATCCTTCTCATCTACTATCGACGCACCGTTGAAGTTATGGTCCACAGTAAGTATTCACCATCATCAACACTCACTGGCCTCGAGGCAAGTTGCTGTTAAATGCAATTCGAGGCTCTGGCTCTATATTTTAAGATTATATGCAATCTATTCCAGTAGGTGTTCAGAGCGCGCCCCAATTCGGTTTAATTATGGAACGTAAGTGAAGAGCTTCCTCGTTGTGTCGTAATGCCTTCCTCAGTACTTTAAATATGGACTCAGCAATAGGTCTCAAGGTCTGCCTTATCTCGTTCATCCCTCCTCACCAGATGTCTACTGCGATTCCATCCGATGTTGGTCGACAGTATGTACATTATTTATATGTTGAAAATCTGCTGATCATTCTCTCTCTCCGAGACAGAACTGCGCCAGAGGTCTGTTGCGTATACCAACCCATCGTGAATTTGCGAAATGTATTGAAGAATCATATCTAGCTCTATGGAATGCTCTTTAATTATGGACTCATGGGTTCATTAATAGTACAAGTTTGTAAGTGACTCGTAGGCCCTCGCCAATTTATCATTCACACTTTACAGATCATTACTACACGTCTTTTCCGAAAGACTCGACAGCAACAAAGGCCATTGTCTACACGCTCTTTCTTTTAGAGCTCACGCAGACAGGTATCATGAGCTACTTTGCGTATGTCATCGTTGTTCAGTATTGACACCATCATCATACTAAAACTCGCCAAGCTACACAATCTTTGGCTCTGGTTATGGAAACCTTGTGGTGTTCGATAAGAGCGCCTTGGAATGGTTTCCAGTCTGTATCTTAGGCTCACTCATAGCAGGGATTGTGCAACTGTTCTATGCGCATAGGCTATATATTTTCTCAAGTTCCAAAATTGCAGGAGGGGCTATTACCTTGGTTTGGCTTGGTCTCCCACTGTAGCCTCGTCGAGAACTCACTCACGACTTGAATTTCTCCTTATTCGTTGTTTCTCGACTTAGCTGGCTCTTCTCCAAATTGGCTCTGGAATCGGTCAAGGCATAATCAGCAAGCTAGTTACAGATAGGTCTAATCTGGCGACAAAGCCCATTTGTGTAACGGCATGTGCTTCTAACCATCTTTTAAGTTAATTAATGACTCCGTCGCGTATATCTAGATATGGCTTCTTAGTAGCGCGGTGTGTGATCTAACGATTGCAATCGCAATGACTTACTATGTAAGACAGATCCGCCTTTTGTTCCATGAGCACTTATACTCAACTTCCCTTATTTATAATATACACAGCTGAAGCGCCGACAAGTTCTGTCTACACATATCAATCAAGCTATTACAAGACTAGTCCGGTATACTGTCGAGACTGGATCAATTACCGGTAGGTAATGCTCTATTGATTTACGATGTCGACTAAAGTCTTGGAAAAAAAACAGCGCTTGTAGCTATCATTCAAGTAATAGTATTTTTGGCATTCCCCGCCAACAACTTTTTCGAAACTCCAAGTTGGACGCTAGGCAAGCTCTACTCGAACAATCTCCTTGTACGTCTGAGCTTTCCTGCGCGAACTTGTTGATTCATTTTTCCTTGAGGTGCTGTTGAACGCAAGGGCAGTAATTGTAGGCGGAAGAGGCCAGCAAACTTCGGATGGAGGTGTCTACATCAACGAGATACAGCTAAACTCGAGAGGTGCTATCTCCTCGGCCGCTCCCTTGACCGCCCTACGCTCAAAGGATAGGAAAAAGACTAAATTGAATGCTGGTTCTTCTGGAGTTCATATCACCACGGAGACCAAGAAGTATAATTCCAGAGGTGATTTGGAGGAAGGACCACAATACTAACTTCGTTTTATCCCTATGCATGATTTCTAATACTGTATTTACCATCTTGTATGATTAATGTTCGATTTCTGCAGCGATACGGTTCGAACCTAGGATCCAGCAAATTGAATTCGACTTCAACGGAGCCTCCGGTTAGGATAGAGGGAGCTGTATAACTTGAATCTTATCGTTTACCAATCCGGGGTAATCAAGCTGAAATCAAGTTACGCAGGATCTCGACTGGAAAAAAGGTACTTCGGAGAGGATAAGGCAGCTCCGGAGTTGGGTTACGCGAATGATGATGGTCACCGTCAAGTGCTTGTTCGTCGATTCATCGGACAGACGTTACAATGAGTAAGGAATTAGTTGAATCCTCATCATTATTTTTCGTCCTTTGTTACCCATTTACTTATGCTAACCTAGTTTTCATTGTCCGGTGGACTAGCTGAAGCACATGTGGTTTAAATGCTGGATCTGATATCGTTATGAGGACTTCTCGCGATTCTGAAATTAGCGGTCTACTATTAGAAATCTAAATCTTCGTTGTGTGAAGCTCTAAGTAGAATGGATCCTCTTTTCCAAATCTTCTGCGAAATTGGGAATTGAAGAGCTAGTTGAAATATCTTCGGCTCTCACTACGATGTCCAGTGCATGAGCAGAGTGAGCTGGTCGTGCGGCAAATAACAAGTCAGACTGAACGATGCTTGAGCGTAAAGTTTGATCGTCGACAGCACTTCCCAAACCCACTCGTACGGCAATGAGGGTAGGCGCAATGCCCTGGATTTAGAAGTTATGTCAGATCTCGCTCCTTCCATGGTTATATATATACACTCACAACAGTGATGGTACCCATACAAACATAACTAGGGAGGTTGAATACTGATGATAGTATTGCGTCGATTGTGAGGTACACTGGATAGATTATACCAGACTCTGTCCTGTGTAAAACCAATAAGCCTTTGCCTTTAATGAACAGACAGATCTTAGAGTTGAACATACACGACGGCCACAGCCCTATGATACCAATGAGACTGACCGACTCCAGAGGGCAGCTCCTTCTGGAGAGACCTTGATAACCACCATACTCGACCAGCTAGTATAAACAATCAGAGCTAGCACCAAAATTTCCGAAAAAAAATTGTGTTGACATACCAATCATTAGAGTCATCAGCATATTCGAAAAGGCATTCACTATCTCGAAGATCCACTCCAGGCTAGGAATGAAATTACCGAATAAACCAGTCGGAGGCTCATTCAAGATCAGATGTATCTGCACAATCGCGGCAAGGATACCAAGTACTGGGGGAATTTAGTTCGTTCAAAGAGGGAGTAGCTGGCTGCTGATCCAATGAAAAAGCACACCATACCTTTTATGGAGCCGATTAGCAGGAGCACAGGGAACAGCACTCTCTTCCGATATCCCCAAACTGCATACACTCGGTAAAACTACAACGCTTCAATGAGAGAGTAGTAATGAATACATATCACGATCATACCAGTACCAAATCACCTAAAATGCTAGATAAAATCCAGTTAGTGGAAAATTCTTAAACGCCTTGCAAGGTTCTTACTCTGCAAATATAAAAGTGATAGAGTCAATAGACCTAACAGAAAATTTCTATTAGCAAAAAGCCTCTCGTAAATTTCGCAACTTGGATACTTACTGTCCAGCAATCATCCATGGCTTTTCGACCTCAGGAATAGTGAACACTATTGCATACGCTTCTCCCGCTAGATTATAGGCGATGTTTAATGTTGCAAAAGCGAAGAGGGCTATGATCGAGGGAAAGATGAATTTTTTTACAGAAGGAATGTGAAATTTTTGAGGTAGAAGCCACACGGCAAGACCGAAAAGTATAACGTAGGCTCCTTCAAAGGGAACAATTAAGAATAAAGGCAATGTGATTCGGAAGCACACTAACCGTATAACGTGCATTCTGTCTGTAAAGAATTTCAGCAGTGTTTCTTTCCGCTTCAAGATTGGAGACCGTACCATGACTAGAACTAGTCTAGGGAGCGAATAGCCGATAGGAGCCGACATTTTACTATGCTCCTAACCTCAAGGATGGAGGTATTTATACAAGAGAAGCAACGTCTAGCAATGTGGCTTTAAGGACATTCCGGAGACATTTATATTGTTCCTTGCGCCCGTTCTCCCCAGTGCCCATTTTTTGATCTCTTCTATAGCGCTTGGTGAGTCGAGCTCCACGCAATCTAAAAAGGACTTGGGATCCATCGTTCGAGAGCCTATCATGCACACGGTACACTGCATACATTGAGATTTGAGAATCAGGATGATGAATAACGAACGAGGATCACGGAAATACCAGAGAAATAATATATGGATTGTACCTGGCATTTCTAACAACTAGCGCTGAGCTGCCAGTAGAATAGAATCGTGCAATGCATTGAATGACTTATATGTAAGCATCTCGGGGAAGGAAGGAAGGAAGGTCTATTACACGGCATGGTGCAAGTGCTGAACGCCGGTTCCAGAGCATTCGTGTGGCAAAATTATAAACCATTTCGCGCCTCAGTTTTACTTGATTCCTTTTCCACGTGATACCATATCCCGCCCAAGATCAGGAATTAGCGGGCGTGTCGCAAATAGTAATTCCGACTGAATGATAGTTAAGCGTAGCACTGGCGACTGATTATCAACAGCGCTACCGAGGGTAAGTGCAAGTCCCCGTGTTTCGATGACATAGTGTATTGGTACAAGGAGCAGAGTGTATTCACAGCAGTAATGGTGCCCATGCAAACATAGTTCGGGACGTTCACATCCTCTGCATGCAATATCGCTTCTATTGTGAGGTATGCTAGATATATCGTACCAGACTCTGTATTGTGTAAAAGAAATTATGGAAAAGAGGAGTCATGGTTTTGAGCATACATCACGGCCAACGTTTTATGATACAAATGCGATACTATAAGGGACGGGAAGTCGGCCATATGACATCATTTTTCATCGGAAAAAGGAGAGACGGGATTGAGGTAATCGGTTCCACGTTCAGGTTACATTTGTTGAACGTTCACTTCACTGTTTGCTGTTGGTTCACTGTACTATCTGTTAACCATCCTACATCTCCAAATATATTATTATTGCTTCAACCAAATGCAAAAATTAATGATACTATGTGTTGTCTGTTGACTAATTGTACACTGTCTCCTGGTTGTCCAAATGTTGTCTGCCTTATGGCTTATCAAATGACTCTTTTGACCGATATATGTAGTAAAACTGAAAGGCGCA
>ML769984.1:5381-24481 GCA_009733575.1 Gymnopus androsaceus JB14
CTTATCAAACTCAATTTTTGCAGTTGTGAGCTTTTCAATAGCCTGAGGATATTCACTCTGCATCGCTGAGTATTGTCCCAAACTCTTCAGACACCATGCAACCCCAGACCTATCTCCAATTTTTACAAACTCAGTTTTTGCAGTTGTGAGCTTTTCTATAGCCTGAGGGTATTCACTCTGCATGTGGAGAATATCTCCCAAACTCCTCAGACACCATGCAACCCCTGACCTATCCCCAATCTCCCCGTACTCAGTTTGTGCATTTGTCAGCTTTTTTATACCCTGAGGATATTCATCTTGCATGTAGTGAATATCTCCCAAACTCCGCAGACAGTGTGCAACCTCTTCCCTATTTCCAATCTTCTCAAACTCAGTTTTTGCATTTGTAAGCTTCTCTATGGCTTGGGGATATTCAGATTGCAAACGGTAGATATTTCCCCAAATTCTTTGACAACGTGCAGCCCCTAAGCTATCTCCAACCTTTGCAAACTCAGCTTGTGCTTCTGTGAGGTTTTCTACAGCCAGAGGGTATTGATCTTGCCTATAATAAATTATCCCCAGTTCCAGGTGGCAAAGTGCCAGTGTCTCTTTCTGGGCTTTCTGGTCATTCTGAACTCTGTTGGAAAGATATTTCTTCCAGTTCTTAGACTGGGCAACCATTGTCTGTATTTCTGTTATTTCTGATACTGCTTGCCCATACTCTCCTATCCAACGCATGATGTATACCTTCTCAAATCGTATGTTAATCTGCTCTTGTTGTCCACTATCCCACTCCCGAGTCAATGCCTTGTCAAGCATAGGTAAAGTCTGAAGATAGAATTTTGAAAATTCAGCAAAGGAATATATGGCTTCTAAATGTGCCTGCTGGGGAGATATCTCAATTTGCTTAGTGAAGATTGCAGAAATATTGGCAGTGTGCACCTCAAGTAGATCCTGGGCTTCTGATTTGCTCTGGGGAAGATCCTGCAGCAGTTGGAAATAGAAATTGCTGATTTGATCTAAATGAGGTTGTGAAACAGAGTGTTTAATCTGAATATATTCCCGGATTGGTGATAACATTCTCAGTGATTTTTCCTCTTCAAAGATCAATCCTGAATCAATTATGTTCATTACATTCATTTTAAAATCATCTCCCAAGTCTGGAGACAACTGAGGCAAATTCAAAGTCCACAATGGTACTCCATTTGGTAAAAATGCTAGCAGTGGAAGAATCTTTGTGGATCCAGCATCTTGAGACATCAACATTCTCAAGGATACGTCAATTGAAGTATTCATGTTTGTCTGTCGACTGTCTTGATTACTAGTTCTCAGCATATTTGTCTTGCTTTTTTGCCAATCATTAATCAGAACATCCAATGACAGTCTCTTTGAGAGTTGAGCCATCAGGAGAACTGCAAGAGGCATACAATCAAGTTCCTTTAGTAGTGCATCCAGCTCTTCAGACTCATTTGTATTGTGAGAAATTGAGAGAAAGGCTTCTCTGGCTGCTCCCAATGCAAGTGGTGGCAATCCAGATTGTCCACCCAGCTTTTTCCACTCAATATTCCCTGGTCCTTCTGATCCTCTCATTGTTACTATGGTTGAGATCTTCCTCTGTCCACATATTTTTTCAACAAGATTCTGAACAGTATTTTGGTTTGTGGATGAATGCCATGGTGTCTCAAAGTTATCCAACACAAGCAATATTGGCTTCTGAGATGACTTTAGATATGTTTCCAATATTTCATATCCATTTTTTCCCTCAGGGATAGATAGCTTCAAGACCTGTAGCAGTCCTTGAATGAGGGAAGGAGCATCTGGCATCATCTCACAAGGAACAAAATATGCATGCTCTTGGAACTTTTCCCTTACTTTTGCATCCTCCATAATATGCAGTGCCAAGGAAGTCTTTCCCATTCCTCCAGCACCTAAGATAGCCAAATGGACCTGGTCTCCCTGGCATAACTTATCAACACCTGCAGTGACTAGTTCATCTCTGCCAGTAAAAACTCCTGGTGCCATAGGTGTAGCTAGCTTGATGCTTCTGTATGGCAAGATTATTTATTTATTTCATCAAAGTAGAGGAATTTTACACACTCATATGTGATTGTTGCATTCTAGACGTTAAATTTTAACCAACCGTAAAAAAAATATAGACATGAACCATACCTGTCTGCTCTTTGTCCCAGGAGACACCAGCTGGTGAATTTCAAGAACTGCTTGAAGCTGAAGGATCATAAGTAAAATTCAATGAATGACTGAGATAGGAATGCATACATTCAGTGATGCCATAAATCTGTTACTCTTTTCTTTAAATCCTACAAGAACCTTTTCATCACGTTCAGCATGCAAAAAGGCCCCCAATCTTGACCCATGAGCAAGCCCCTTCAAAGTTTCCTGACTATTCTCAAGGTATCTGTAATTTATTCAATTTAGTAGCTTCAACTTTAACAATAAATATTCAATGAAAATACATACTGCTGAAACCCTCTAATCTTTTCATGCAAATCATCATTCATCTGCATACCACCACTTGTAGGAACAATTTTGTTCAGACTTTGATGAAGTTCAGATGTGAATTGAGCAAAATCCTTTATGGCCTCTGTATTTTCTCCCTTTTTCTAAACAGCTTTTGAGTAAAGATACTCAATGTATTTATCACAGGAAACACTACCTCTATGATCTCCACTATTCTCTTGAGTATCTCAGCAGTCTTTGAGAGCGGAGTAATTCCTGCTGCCTCTGCAATATTGGAAAGCACACCCAGGCCCAACTTGAGGTGACTCAAGTCGACACCTGATGGGATATCACCATTCTCCTTATGAGCAGCCTTGCCCAAGAGAGATTTATACTTTGCTGTAAGTTTGGACATTGGTGCTAGCGATTGACACGTAGATAGATGATGGAAGTTCTGGTTCAAGAGCGTAAAACGCTCAGGCACGCCGATAGCACGAGGCAATGCGCGTCTTTAGGGCGTCAATTCAATGGCTGTCTTTCTACACGATTCCGACTCGCATCTCAATGCCTTTTGAAACAACCGCCCACTGATACACGGAGATCTTAAGACTCGAAGATTCCTCGTTCAATCAAGACATTCTCGGACACGCAACGAAACGGAGGAGCGAGCGATACCGATTCTTCATGTACACCTCATACAGAGCGATCATCATTCTCTCGAGGCCCACCGCTTCACGATCAGAAAATTTTTCGCAAACCAATCGTTCTTATGGCTCGCATTCTACTCAACTACGCAATCAGCAACATTTTTTCCGCAGACGAACAGTGGAAAAGCTATTGTTTTGATAACACTGCCCTCCTATGGCGGATACCATCATCACGGCCTCAATGTCGGAAAACCTCAAACGAGCGTGGCTGCACCTATCTCTGGTTCAAAAAAAGTTATGGAATGCTTGATAGAAGTAGGCTACCTTAACTCTCAAGTGTGACTCTGCTGATTCCGAATTTTTTTCAGGAATTTGAAATTGTAATTTTAGTACATACAGCTTTGACCTGTCTCGATTCGAACGAACAACGCATTGGTGCTTTGACTATCTGCGAAGTTCGTTTGTGAAATTTTCTTGGACCGCCCAAAGTCGCCTTGGACTTTGGGCTTCGACTGACTTTGATGTATATTGTTCGACCATCTTGGCCACTGTCCACTGATGGGCTACATACGAATTACACAGTAAATCCTTCTACTCGCCAGGTCTGCATTAGACAATTGAATTGGGGAAGAGAGTCTAAGCCTGTTGGAGACAGTAGTTGCGATTGTAGATGAGTCTAAGTCCAAGCCTAAGGGTCGTATGAAAGTCTGGAAGGTTATACGATGAAGCCTTGAGAGTAGATTGAGGCTGTGATGCGGAAAGGATTCGCGGTTGTAGATCAGGGAATAGTCGTCTGCATCGGATTCATCTTCTTCAATCTTGTCGGCATGCGATTCAACGTTCAACTTGAGGACCTATTGCACTGATGGTTGAATTTAGCGCTGAACGATCTTGGGCGCTTTCGCGATATTCAAAACGCCCACCACATCCAATCCTTCCGGTACGGGTAGCTTGAACAAAGACGCTACATAAACGTCTCTTCAAATGGAACGACGAAAAACATCTAGTAAACCTACCTATTTGGGTGAGTACATTCGAGTTTTTATCTATTCAACTAATTCAACTATCGATTATAGCACATAATCCAACCAACTATATCAAATATCCAACCTGGAATCCAACTTGCCGACAGCTCTTGTGCCTCCTCATCCACCCATCCAGATAACTCCAATCAGGAGCAGGCTGTTGACGATGAGAAGTGGTGTGGAGAGAGCCTCAGTTCCTATGCTAGACACGGAATCGAGTCAGACACTCTCATTCACTGTCTACATCTTTTCTTCAAGGACCTTCTCCAGCCTCACCGTATATGTCTCCTTCGCTGCAGTCGTTTGCATCTGCTTTGACGTCGTCAGGTCCTTCGCCATCTTCTACACTAGCAAAGCCTGCCAGTGTCCGAATTTCAACACTCCTCCAGTTGTAAAAGCTAAAAGGATTTCATGGGTCTCTCCGTCGTCTGCCGGTCAATCTCCAGATGGTTTACCTAGTCTCGCAAATTTGGCTCGAAATTGGGGAACAAAGCCAGCGAAAATGGCATTAATGTCTCGAATAATGCCAAACATGACGAGTATTCGCTCGTGGATGAAGGAGATAGCACAGGTCGCTTTTTTCCTCGGTAATTAACGCGTACGCTGCTTGCAGTCAGTCTTGCCAGCGAACAGGAAGAATGTGAGCTTTAATTTGTATCTTTTATTAAGTTTGTTTTTTCTCATATCTCCTAGCTCTGCTGCCTGGCCCTTTCATGTCTACTCACCGTCGTCGAGGCGCTGTCCAAGGCTGGTCTAGCACCACAATACTCCATGCCACTCCATGCTCCTCACAGTGAGCCTAGAGCTGACAACGTCCTCCGCTTGCCCACTTTCTCCTGAACCCGACAAATCGATTTGTCGCACCATCGTCACCGTGTTCAGGTACGTAGACCCAGCCTGGCAAACCATCAGAGCGTGATGGCTATGCCACCCCAAATAGACAATTGGCGGAACAACTCCGCCTCAAAGGAAGCTTCACAGCACCCCGCACAACCTAGAAGGGGAGAAGCTTTTTGCGGTATGTTTTGGTTTTGTTCAGGGTATATGCGTATACTGAAGATTCTTAGGTTCCTCCACAGAATGTCGTATCCTTGACCGGTGACTCTTCGACATTCATGAGGACAAAAACGATGAAGAGCACGAGCTCTCATACGACTCTTACCATCACGATTTGCACGACTATCATTACCAACCGGACCACCGTGGCAACGTTCGCGAGAACCCACTCTGATATCGAAGAAGAGAGTACGAGGTTAACAACGCATTGGTGCTTTGACTATCTGCGAAGTTTCGTTTGTGAAATTTTCTTGGACCGCCCAAAGTCGCCTTGGACTTTGGCTTCGACTGACTTTGATGTATATTGTTCGACCATCTTGGCCACTGTCCACTGATGGCTACATACGAATTACACAGTAAATCCTCTTACTCGCCGAGTCTGCATTAGACAATTGAATGGGGAAGAGGAGTCTAAGCCTGTTGGAGACAGTAGTTGTGCGATTGTAGATGAGTCTAAGTCCAAGCCTAAGGGTTGTATGGAAAGTCTGGAAGGTTATACGATGAAGCCTTGAGAGTAGATTGAGGCTGTGATGCGGAAAGGATTCGCGGTTGTAGATCAGGGAATAGTCGTCTGCATCGGATTCATCTTCTTCAATCTTGTCGGCATGCGATTCAACGTTCAACTGAGGACCTATTGCACTGATGGTTGAATTTAGCGCTGAACGATCTTGGGCGCTTTCGCGATATTCAAAACGCCCACCACATCCAATCCTTCCGGTACGGGTAGCTTGAACAAAGACGCTTACATAAACGTCTCCTTCAAATGGAACGACGAAAAACATCTAGTAAACCTACCTATTTGGGTGAGTACATTCGAGTTTTTATCTATTCAACTAATTCAACTATCGATTATAGCACATAATCCAACCAACTATATCAAATAATCCAACTGGAATCCAACTTGCCGACAGCTCTTGTGCCTCCTCATCCACCCATCCAGATAACTCCAATCAGGAGCAGGCTGTTGACGATGAGAAGTGGTGTGGAGAGAGCCTCAGTTCTCATGCTAGACACGGAATCGAGTCAGACACTCTCATTCACTGTCTACATCTTTTCTTCAAGGACCTTCTCCAGCCTCACCGTATATGTCTCTTCGCTGCAGTCGTTTGCATCTGCTTTGACGTCGTCAGGTCCTTCGCCATCTTCTACACTAGCAAAGCCTGCCAGTGTCCGGAATTTCAACACTCCTCCAGTTGTAAAAGCTAAAAGGATTTCATGGGTCTCTCCGTCGTCTGCCGGTCAATCTCCAGATGGTTTACCTAGTCTCGCAAATTTGGCTCGAAATTGGGGAACCAAAGCCAGCGAAAATGGCATTAATGTCTCGAATAATGCCAAACATGACGAGTATTCGCTCGTGGATGAAGGAGATAGCACAGGTCGCTTTTTTCCTCGGTAATTAACGCGTACTGCTGCTTGCAGTCAGTCTTGCCAGCGAACAGGAAGAATGTGAGCTTTAATTTGTATCTTTTATTAAGTTTGTTTCTCATATCTCCTAGCTCTGCTGCCTGCGCCTTTCATGTCTACTCACCGTCGTCGAGCGCTGTCCAAGGCTGGTCTAGCACCACAATACTCCATGCCACTCCATGCTCCTCACAGTGAGCCTAGAGCTTGACAACGTCCTCCGCTTGCCCCACTTTCTCCTGAAACCCGACAAATCGATTGTCGCACCATCGTCACCGGTTCAGGTACGTAGACCCAGCCTGGCAAACCATCAGAGCGTGATGGCTATGCCACCCCCAAATAGACAATTGGCGGAACAACTCCGCCTCAAAGGAAGCTTCACAGACCCCGCACAATTTAGAAGGAGAGAAGCTTTTGACGCGGTATGTTTGGTTTTGCTCAGGGTATATGCGTATACTGAAGATTCTTAGGTTCCTCCACAGAATGTCGTATCCTTTGACCGTGACCTCTTCGACATTCATGAGGACGAACACGATGAAGAGCACGAGCTCTCATACCACTCTTACCATCACGATTTGCACGACTATCATTACCAACCGGACCACCATGGCAACGTTCGCGAGACCCACTCTGATATCGAAGAAGAGAAGTACGAGGTCGAGTATCCAACTTTTCCCAGTCAATCCCAGTACCATCAGTACCAATATCAACAGCAGCGGCAGCTCCTTCCTTCGACGTATACTATTCACCAACCGACCTACTCTCATCCTCCAGGCCTCGCTCATCCTACTGCTGCCCGTGGACTAGTGTATCCCGCAATGGGCCAGCTTCTTGGTCTTCCCATGTACCATTAGGCACAGGTCATGTCGCAGTACCCAATGCACCTCGCGCCTGCGCACTTCCCCATGGAGGGCTCCCTTCTTGCACCTTCCAACGTACCAAGATCTCTACGCTCGTTCCTACTCCTCTCGAAACAACTATCCCGAAATTTTGCTCTATTTGTGCGCGTAAACCTCCTAACTTGATGCGTCTGGCCATATTGGCTCATACAGCTCTTCGTGTACAACCAGCGCGCTGAACATTGTGGGTGAGAAGGATTTGGAGTGCAGGCTGCCGAGGCAAGGTCGCAGATTTCATTACTGAGGATGAAGGATCTGTGAAGTCAACGACTACTGCCGTGAACGCTACCTCTGCCAAACTTCAGGTCGGAGTCTTCAACATTATGATTTCCACACCGGATGGCAATCGTTTGTTTGATTTTGGGAGCATGAATGAGCCGGACTTTTTCAGCGATGGGGGAATACAAGTGAGTACCCCGCCTTCTAAGGCCAGAGGTGCGCGTCGGGCTTCTAGTTCTGCGGTTGATGTCGACAAGAAAGATGGTCGTGATGCTGTTGTTTTGAGGATTGATAACGTTCCTTGGGTAAGCCTTTCTCGTCTCAAGCTCTGCATACTTTGTTGATGCGAAGACATTCTTTAGGACATTACTCCGCCTAGGATCTCAGTGTGGTTAGGCCAACCTGTCGTTCGAGTGCATGTCCTCTTGGACAGAAAGGGTAAAACTATGAGCTATGCTTTCGTCGAGGTAGAGAACAAAACCGGCTGGAAAAGTTCTCAGAGGGGAAGTCGAGTTGACTGGTCTTCGCAGAGGTAGTGTTCTTGAGAATGGGAAGCGGGACCGAGGTGTTACGGTTATGAGGAGCTCGCAAGGAGAACTCATGGCTGCGTTACGTTCAGAATAGCTATTGATCTGTCGCATTCAACTAAATTTCGTCGTGTAGCTCTTCCCTTCGTGGCTGTTTCGATGGATCTAGGCCATCTCTAGGATTCGATAATGACCATGTCGTTATTGCTTTGGAGAGTGGACTGATGACCGAGAGTGATGTTACCTCTCCTTTATCTTATTCGTTTACTAGATGTAGGTTGGCCTTTCCTCATAACTTTTACTTGCGCTGATAATCCCTGTGCGTCGTAGGCTCATTTGCTTAAAGTTCCTTTGCTGTCCTTCCGCTCCCTTATCAGTGTTTTGGCCAAATTTCCCGCTGATATCGATTCGAGAGTCTTCTGGACCAGTTCCATTCGCGATCTGTTGTTCGATGCTGTGTTCGGTAACGACCTTTGCTGCGTTCCTGTTCCACGCTGTTTGCTCACGATCCTCATGTTTAGCTGCCATTCAAGTCCTTGTTGCGCGCATTGAGCAAAGGAAGAGTGAAGGTGATGATGGAGCATGCCCTCCTGATCTCGTTGACGCTTTGACTCGGGTCGCCTTGGACTGTAAAGGTATGTTCTGATTGAGCTCGTTGTGACCTATTCTAACGCGTCTTGTTTGTAGCTTTCACTTCGCGGCAAAAAGCTAAAATCACCAGTTTCTTCAACAAGGAACCTGCTCGTCCATCTTCCGCATCGGGTTCCAGCTCGGGTCGCTCCAGCGCATCTAGTCATTCTGGCAGTGCTGATCCCACTGACGTGGACGTGGAAGACAAAGACGGCGAGAACGACCCTGACGGCGATGTCTCCCTCAGCGATGATTCAGGCTCCCATGTCTCCTCTAGTTCCGAATTGCATACTCCCAGCAGCGCGACTGCCGCCAACAGCACCTCATCGTCCCCTGCCCCATCCAGCGCCCCTGCCCCTGCTCCTGCTGCTTCCGCTCAAGATCATATGCTCGACGATCTTGCGCGAGAGTTTGGAGTCGTAGCGCAGTTGGTTGAAGCTCTGATGCAGCGTTTGTCCCTTCAGAATCAAAATCAGCCTCGTTGAAACGGAAAAATGCAACGCGGTTCAACCAAAAGTTACTGCTAGTTAGTATTACGGGGTTTCTTGTGCCTCCCCCTTTGTGTCGCCCTGCTTTCGCTCGCTCTCATTGATTGATTGTATCAAACAAACCAATGTTCCTTTTCTCTTAACCCTCTGGATTACTTGCATTCCCCCGAGTCCCTTTCCATTCATTGGATGCATATGCGTATGTTTTTTCTTGCTGCTTTGTTCATGGATAACTATAATGATGAATACGATTATCCCTCCTTACCTATGCTTCCTTTCCTAGCTGTTTGCCTCTTCATCCATCATTGCAAACCCATGTGTTTCGCTCTTTTTTCTTTTCGTTTCTTTTTTTATGTCCCATTCACCTCCAACTCACTCACGAGATTTCCCTTGTTTCCCTCATCGCTATCGCTATCAGCTATCGTCGTGTTCACTGTTTTCGAAGACAAAACAACTCTTTCTCCTTCTCCGTTATCGTAGGCGTCGTCGATACTTAATAATCATCCATCAGAAGTACCATACACAGCAATAGATTTGACTGGAAAAATTGAACTTGTGCATACTATAAAGCTCAAGCCCGTGCTTAGCTGCCTGTCCTAACTTCCAGCAGTCCCATCTGTCTCAATTGCCCTCTTTGTAAGGGGAGATTTGAGCATGAGCTGCATTGCTAGAAATCAGGCAGGGCACAGTCCGGGTGATAATCTTGTGGGATTTCAAATGAAGTTCTCCTTGGTGGCAGAGAATAAAGTCGATGCACAGAGTAAATCAAAGTTCTTACCAAACTTTGCCCATTAGCTCACCATTTTTGATTGTACAAATAACTTATTACATATCAAAATGGGTAAATGCCACCTACAATACTATGATACTAATACATTCAATCAGCATAAGTATCAAAAGATAAATCTAGTGTGCACATTGCATACAGGCCTATTTTTTATTTTATTATTCTGCAGAGCTGCAGCTCCTACATACAGATCACGGTATCATGACTTTGTATTACATGGTTTCATAAATCTACTTGAACTATAAGTGCATTACTACAGATAATTCTATTGAACAACCCTGTTGAAGGGGTTGTTGGGTCCTAACAACCCTAAGAATTCCGGCGCGACAATGACAGTCACACCGGTGTTGCAACGGGTCACAATCGACAGCTCAAAATGACAGTTGTAAATCTATGAAGTGTGTAGTAGCTAAATGAGAGCGTAAACAGGCTTAGGGTATTTATACGGTGTTGCCACAAGCATCCCGGCCCCATTGCATCTGCGTGTTGTGAGCCATGGACCCTGACAGTTGTCCGCTGTCCTGCTTCTACTACTCTCCTGAGATTTGGTTGAACATTGAGGATTTGAGGCACTGGTTGATGCACTACCTGAACCGTGGCCACACTCTGCATCTGACATATAGAAAGGTTAGCAAGTTTAGGATCGTGCAAAAAAAGCAACGCGCGCCTAGATACTGCCTATATCCGCTGCTACTTTTCTTTGTCACTGGCGACTCCACAGGACAGCGGAAAAACAACTGCATTGTGCTGAAAGCGTTCCGAGCATGTTAGCGCTTATTCAGTAAAATTGAATGCAAGCTGGTTAGAGGCAAGAAGGGTTTGAGGCAATATTGGGAGGTGAAGATTGGCAGCCGCATGGTCAGTCATGGTTGCATTGGACGGTGGACAACACAGATCTCAAAGTTCTCACCCCGGTCAACATCCGGAGTGACCGGCGATCACGAGATATAAAAGGATTGTTAGAAGGGTTGTTTTGTATCAAAGGGGTTGTTCAGTAGAATAATCCTTCATGCTGATCGTTCCGTTGATGCGTGCATCCGTAAAGTTGTACATGCCAGTCTCGAGAAGTGATGGAAAAAGGCAGACCAAGATGTCTTTATTTTAGCACTGGTTTTCAATCCGTATATCCGTGCACAAGCTTTCAAGAATGGTAGTCCATTTCAGAGCGTAGCTGGTCTATGGAACATTGTCTACCACACTTACAAGTGGTTTTATGACGAAGAACCTGATAGCAAGTTCCGGAGAAACTTCACTAGCTATCTGGCTGGAACAGGACTATGGTCAGATGAACGGATGAGTTTCAAATATCATTCTGAGGATGCGGAAAATCGGGTATGTCTCTCTTACGGTCTCGTAGTATGCTATTTATTGATTGTTTCTTGAATTTCAACAGAATACATTTGTAAATCTTGTTCAGGTTTGGCGGGAACATCAGGCTGGGGACTCAATCAATGGAGCTAATGGTATGGTGTGTTTTGCAATGCATATCATGAGTATGGTGCCAAACTCTGCTTCAACTGAGCGATTCTTTAGTTGCATGACTGGCACTCATGCAAAAGTTCGCAACCGCATGCATGCCGAAAAAAGTCGGAAAATCGTTGTTCTCAAAGACCATATCCAGCGAAAACATGGTGCTCCGCCCACTCACAAGCGAAAACGGGATCAGAGTGATGCAGGTTCAAGCAGCAGCCACATCCTTGACTCAGTCTCAAGCCTCTGATGATGCAGAGGATGAAATTCGTGCTGGACTCAATGATCTCGATCTCAGTGGGAGTGATAATGACATTCCCACTCAAAGCTCCAGTGCAGATGTCAATGGCGAGAATGCCATCCCTTCTATCTCAACATTCGAAGAAATCACCAGAGATCTCAGGGAAGCTGATGATGATGAAGACAGTGGATCCGACTCGGGAAATGACGATGTTAATGACCCAGAAGCACGGCTCATTGCCAATCTCTTTGACTATCCACCTCTCGGCGCCGCATCTCACAATTCTCGCTCATTTGCCTTCATGGCCGAGCACTGAAAACATGGTCAGATTTTTTTGAATACTGACCAGGAGCAACATGAAACTTTATCTGCAGAACAAGTATTGGGCAGCGATGAATCCTCTGATGAAGAGTAATAGTCAAATTTCTCTCAGTTTATCTTTCCGTTCTCGAATTGCTTTGCCAGGTTTGCTCTATTGCTCTCAAATATCCGAAGATTTCCAATGTAAATAAAGGTATATTCTGTATTTTTTAGCATGTATATTTCTGTATTTCATAGACATACACACTCTACTACATTGTAATTAGCTTAAACTACTTCTAAACGTCGTATACACGTTAGGCGCTAAAGTTCTGCTTGACCTTTGCCGCCGGGTCAAGGCCGGTCAGCTTGACTGGTCTAAATTTGACGTTGACGGGTCTAGACCCAGTCAAGCAGTGTTCTACCAAAGGCCTAAGCCTTAAGTACATAGGCCTTAAGTTAAGGCCTTATGTTAAGGCTTCAGGATTTTCCTCGGATCCCTTAAGGCCTTAACAAAGGCTTAAGTGGCTGTGTCCCAAGCCAAAAGGGAAATATGTAGGAATATTCAATAAAGTCTCATTTTTCTACCTTTTACTTGATAGTTCCATAATCAATCAATAATCCAGAAGGATACTTAGTTGATGAAGTGCAGAGTTTATGAAGACACTGGTGCTGCACTGGGCTGTTGAAGGTGCTAACAAGATTGGCAATAATGAAGAATAAATTATAAATTATAATGTAGAATTATTTTGTATAATACAAAATTTCATTACTTTTCTGAGGCACTGGCCTGACATGGTCAGTTTAAAAATAATAAAAAATCAATTATCAACCTAAGGCTTAATTAAGGCCTTAATTTAAGGCCTTAAATGGGCTTAAGCCCTAAAGATTTTGAGATTGTTATTTAAGGGCTTATGGTAGAACACTGCAGTCAAGTGCAACCCTGCACTAAAGTAGACATTAAGGTAGCAGTTAGTACTTAGTCTTACATAGAGTACTGTAGACCCAGTAGTTGCAAACTAGTACTAGTATTTTTTGCAATTGATGATGATTTTATGGATTACAAGCTTTATTAGACCCGTGTCTACGTCATGGAAATGCAGACTCAAGTAAGAAATTACCATATTATACATATACATTATAAATTGAATTTATGTTAGTGGGTCTAAAGGAACTTCTGGATAAACTGTGTTCTGTGTTACATCAGCAAAACCGCCGGATCGTATTCCGTATGATCAGTAGATTGATATAATCAATATGTACAATCATACCCAATCACAGCCCAGCGGAATTTCTTTTAATTACGTCGGCCGTATGATCATTATACCGATTTCATACATCTTTTATACACTATACACAGTTACTATACTCAATACTAGACTCGGAGTATATACAACTTTTAGTTACTTATACCAGACGATGCTCTGAGTCTTACACATAGTCACGGCTGCATCGACACTGGCACTTCTATTGATTTATCGGGACTGCTGTGCTAATAGGCCGCCGTGATGCAAGTTAATTGTTGCAATTATCGATTACTGTATAGTAGTGAAGAAAACAACCACCGAGTACAATTATTGATTACTGTATACGAGTACACAGTTGAATACAAGTCGTTGTGCAGTAGACAACAAAACAAAAAAAAATCTTATAAGTTGGTTCAAACTCCGACAAGTCACAACTGTATAGTTCATTCACGTGAATCGCCACATCATTTTCTTTTCGTTTGTAATGTCTCCTTTCACTCCCTTCATCTCCTTTTCTTTTGTTCGTCTCCTTTCACTCTGTCAGAGCAATCCACTATCTATGCTCATGTTAGGCTGAGGTAATTTTGGTTTCATACCCATTCATTGCGCTCTTGCCTCAGGACCGCCTCCGAGTCAACATATCTTTTGTATCAAGGCTGCTATCAATGTCATGGCGTGCAGGTAAGTAGATCGCATCTGTTTGGATTTTTTTCATGTTCTAACACAAATGCATCCAGCTCTTCTTACTGCAAGGATTTTCCCGAGCACTTCACGCAATTTCAATGTATTTTATGTTGCATCAATTTCATGCCAAGTGCGTTGCCTTTTTTTCTGCCGACTGTTCCCCTTCTCATCTCAAATATCTAGCTGCACGCAATATACCAGGCTTGTCCTGTCTTGCACATGCTAGTTAGCCTCTTAAATATGGCCACCCCACTCGGTGTATTAGTATCTCGGGAGGTGTTTCCAGCACTGATCCTTTTGTCCGAATCATCTCAGACTGAACCGGGTTGAGGTGAGTATTTCCTGTCCATTTTGAGCTCAGCCCTGATTCCTGTTCACAGTTTCGTCCGGAAAGTTGCAGCGGACTGAATAAGGTTAAGGTGAGTATCTCCTATCCCTTTCGAGCTTGACCTGATGCCTTATCACAGGACACCTGACCGCCGTTTATGCTGGGCTTATTTGAGTTGGGAGCCCTAGTTAGGGATAGTCTTCTTTTTTTGGTAGTAGGTGGTGTAACGTAGTGCTTGGAACATGTCCGAACTGCTATGTAGATAGGGTAGCCTAAATTGATATTTTTTATTGC
Organism: Gymnopus androsaceus JB14; assembly: GCA_009733575.1. Taxonomy (NCBI): domain Eukaryota; kingdom Fungi; phylum Basidiomycota; class Agaricomycetes; order Agaricales; family Omphalotaceae; genus Gymnopus; species Gymnopus androsaceus. The sequence continues at coordinate 20,061 of ML769984.1, forward strand.
TTCATTACTGTGAATTGAGGAATAACGTATAATCAAGCATATGAAAGCCAGAAAGCCGGTATATTGGATGTATAAAATTCAGTAAAATTGGGTGTATTCGAGGGTATAAACAAACAAGAAAAGGGCTGTAATTGTGCATAATCAAGCGTGATGGATATGCACTCGGGGCCCTATACATACGCAGCCAAATCCGTATGATCCGGCATATTTGGCGTGCCTTCATACGGATCACGGATGTGCGGTTTTGCTGATGTAGACACTCTGTAGCTCCTGTTGGAAAGAAATTACCAGAAAACCAAAACATGAAATAAAACCTTAGTACTTGCCTTCTGGAAAAATCACCTTCACCCCCTGCTTTGTTGTACCATGTGATAGAGCAATATACAACTGACCATGTGTATAGACTGGTGATTGCAGATTCAGTCCCCCTTGCTTCACAGACTGCCCTTGTGATTTGTTTATGGACATTGCAAAAGCAAGATGGACTGGAAATTGCTGTCTTTCCAAGATGAAAGGTAGATCCAAATTTGAAGATGTCAATGTTATACAAACAAATGCAGTTTCACCAGCATGGTCACTTCCCAGTACCTGAACTTCCAGTACTCATTCAGTGCATCAAATAAGGATCACCTGTGTGCCATTGCAAATTCCTGCGGTAGGATCCAGATTTCTTGGAATCATCAATGGTGCACCAATATTCAGCTTCAGATGTGAAAATTGAAATTGGAAGTCCAGCTGTTGAAGTACTCCATAGGATACTGAAAGTCTCTATTATCAACTCCTTCCATAATAGTTTTTTTAGAGCTGTGATATGTATAAGTGTCTTCAGACATAGCTCCTAAGCATCTAAAGTTGAGGGCATCTACAGTGTCATTTCTTGGGCAGAGAATTGTACATTCTAGAAACCACTCATCATTTGACAGAGGTTGGAACAGTAGGGATCCGCACCATGACCATAAGTTACGGTTTACAGTACGGTTATACAGGTACCTGTAACTGTACCGTAAAGGGTATGCTTGGACACTTTTTACAGCCATATTAATATGGTTGCTATACGGGTACCCTGTACAGCAAGAATTCGGGAAGCAGCTATATGTCAGTGGGTCCCAAAATGCTCAAATCAATGGTTTTGGCATAATTTATATTGGTTGGGACTCTGTCACTTGAGATCTAACATGCCGTATACTGTACCGTAAAGAAGAAATTTTGCAAATTTTACAGCCGTTTTTATATGGCCATAACCATATATGGTATGGTGCAGATCCCTATGGAACAGGTTCAATGCAGGATAGATTTCTGATATGAGTGACTCAAGGGTATTGCCCCATCTCATGACTGTGGAGTCCAGTTTAATTTGACCTTGCACATCATTTATGGTTCCATGGCCAACCTCAAGCAACCATTTAGCATATTTCATATCCTCCTCTGTCCCACTATCTAATCTTTTGTGTGCATTGGAACTTCATCAGGAAAAATGGTCTGGGCCCAGGATGACCTGAGGTCACTTAGGCAGCCTAGGCCACCTAGGAATAATGCAAAAACTTTGGACATCTCAGGTATCCTAAGCCTCCTAAGCCTCCTAGGAATTCTGAGGGTATCCTCAGGTTGCCTCAGGTTGCCCCAGGATACCTCAGGACAGCCCGGGATAGCCCAGGATAGCCCCAGAATGCCTGGGAGGCTTAGGAGGCCTAGGATACCTGAGGTGTCCAAAGTTTTTGCATTATTCCTAGGTGGCCTAGGCTGTCTAAGTGACCTGGGGTCATCCTGGGCCCAGACCATTTTTCCTGATATTGGGCTAGTGCCATTTCTTGGCCACTGTAATTTATAATCTGGAATGGATTTGTGGTACAGGAGCCTGGAGCAGGAGGTAAGTTGATCTGAAATGGAATTAGAGGACTGTTCTGATGTATTTGAGGAGTATGGCAGGCTTCTGGATTGGCCACAAATCAAATTTCTCTCTCACATTGACATTCAGCATTGCAGTGTCTCTGGGGAGTGTTTGGTGGAGACTCATCCCTGGTCGAAAATTTAGCATAACCACAGTAAAATAAAAGTGATATCACATTGAAATACAGATTCAAAAAGTGGTATAGTGGAAGAGATAGTGGAAGAGATGGTAGAAGGACAGAACCATGAGGCAGCCACACCAGTAACATGAGGTAGCTAAGTAATTTTGGATGTTGGTAATTTCAGTGCAGAGCGGAACAGTGGAACAGCATGGCGCTCCTGCTGGTAGCTTATCAGATGCTGAAATGAACTTCCGGCTCCGCCGTGAACATAAGCTGCGCGAGGGCATGCTCCACTGAATTCCGGCGGAGCCGGATAACATTAGCCGATAATGCGCGCTCCGATCATTCCCAGAGCTGCTGCTGCGTGGCAGCTGCTTATTAATAATGACAAATACTTAGTCAGAGCGTCTAAAATCAGCTTTTTAAAAGTATAGGATTCTATTTGACATCCCCCTTGTTGTGAAACAACCCTTTCCTTATCTAGCAACCCGGTTGCTGTCACAAATGGTCACAGTTCACCAAATATGTCAAATAAGCAAACATTGAGTATTTCATAAATTTTTGTATTGTGACTTACTGATTTTCCTCAGAATAAGGAGGGTAGGGAAGCAATGGCCACAAGCAGTGAGGGTCAAGGACATTTGCAGCAGCTAGCTAATTACCTAAACAATGGATTGGTTTGTGAGTACAAAATATTACAGCATTTTTGGAAAACCTTGTCCAAATCAATTTTGTTGATGGCAATAATTCAATAAATAAATATAATTTTAAAAGGGAAGCACTCTTCCTGCTGTCAGACAACTGCCAAGTCAGCCTCATATTCTGGTGGTTGAGCTTGTTCACTGTGTTGGGCAACATCCAGCACAGTGAACAAGTACAAAATACTGACTATCCTACCCTTGATCTAGACATGCAGTCAGCCTTGTAACCTTGTTATAAGTATACTAGCATGCTCATTGCTGAGAGGTACTTAGTATCCAATATACATAACTTTACAGTCAGATTTTAGTAGTCTACTCTGTGATATGGTGTGCAGTGGAGGACATGCATGGAGCACTCACCATTGAGTTGCAGTTACATAAGTAACATAACCAAGGGAATTTCTATTGGATACAGTACTATGAAAGAACTTGAAATACAAGCAGTATGTATCATGTAAGAGCTTAGGTACCCAATGCCATCTAGTACCATAGTAGCAGTGGCAAAATGCAAGTAAGCACTAGCTTAGACAAGGTCACAAGGATGTACAGTGATCTAGCGGTCCTTGATACACTAACCGTGAATTCAATTTAATTGGCTACATTATCGTGTTCTGAGTATCTCAAACCAATGCAGTACCTTCAGTGCATGCTTGGTAAAAATCTGAGCTCGATATCAAATGAGGTTGAAGAAATATTGCAAAATTATATCATAATTTTGGCATTTCCAACACAGAAAACTTTGTTGCTCCGTATAACTGGGAGAAATAGTTAAGGGAGGCTGTACCGTGTATAATAATGTTGAGCAGCTTCATCCGGCTTGAAAAAAAGCTAAGCTATTGAAGACAAAATGCCTTCAATAATCAAGAAGCATTGAAGCGTGACAGAAGAACAATAATGTGAGTTTTTTGTGCATGTGCACCCAATACTCATTCACTTTCACATAACCACAATGGTTGGAAAAGCTCAGAATGAGAAGATGAAGGCACTGCCAGAAAAGACAGAGAAAGCTGGTAGACTGGAGAAAGCTGTTGCAGCCTGGAAAGTACAGTTAGAGTTACCCAAGGTCCACCAGACTCACTTGCTTTGTCAACTTGCTAAGAAATTCCAGGTCGACAAAATGGCAATTTCACAAGGAGCAGCTGGAAAGAGAACAACTCAGGAGTTTAATGCAACAAAACAGAAGATCACACCAATGGAAGAGAAAGCACTAACGGATTGGATTCTGCACTCTGCAGAACAAGGTCTACCACCCACTCATGAACAAATAAAGTCATATGCCAATGCTATTCTACAGAAGCGTGCTGCTCCACAGTATGAAGAGGTTGGCTTGAACTGGATCTACATGTTTCTCAACCGGCACCCCGAGATCTCCATGCACTGGAGCAAGCCGCTTGATAGCCAGCGAGCACAGTATCTCAATTCTACATCTGTGGAGAAGTGGTTTGAGCTAGTGAAAGAAGAGATTATAGATGCAGGGGTTGAGCCAAAGGATGCATATGGAATGGATGAGACGGCGAATCCATGAGGGAATCTTGCAAAGGAACGTGTTGCTGGTGCACGAGGAACTAAAACTCAGCATCGACAGGGTGGCGCAAACAGGGAGAATGTTACAGCAACAATCTGTGCTGATGGAACAACACTTTGTCCCACTGTTAAATTCAAAGGAAAGAATCTATACACCAGATGGACTACAAACAATGTCTCAAATGCT
>ML769985.1:0-27588 GCA_009733575.1 Gymnopus androsaceus JB14
TCAACACCATTATGTCCTCTGTCCCTGACACCTTCAAAGCTACGATAAACGCATTGGCTGTTTTCTCCGCTAAATCCGACAAGAAGCTCAGTCCTGCCGAGCTCATTCTCCTACCATTCGTGCTGAATCAATGGTACACCAAATGCGACATGATCACAAGAAGGAATCGGCAAACTAATGCCGGTAATAGGGGAAGAGGAGGTTTCCGAGGTCGTGGAAATTCCTTTAGGGGAAATTCCCGAGGCAGAGGCAGAGGCACGGAGGATCAACGAGTTGTCAGGACTCCGTTTGTTACAACTGCGGAGGTAAAGGTCATTTTGGAAATCAATGTCCATCTGGAGAAACGCAGTCAGGCCAACGAGGCCAAGGAGATGAAGGCTCCTAAAGAGAAGCAGAAGAAGAAGTCGGATGGAAACTGGAGAGATAGGCCAAAGAACAGCGAAGTGGCATCCTCATCCATGATTGAGGAAGTACCAGAGTCATCATGGGCAGCAATCAAAATTCCCGCTAAGCATGGGAATCTTGTTTTCGATTTTTCCGAAATAGCTGATAAATTCGAATTAGCTCTTTCATCACCGAGCATCACAGATGTCAGAAATACAATTCTGATATAGTGCAAAACATCAAAGTCGACAGTCCGCCACCTCTCACTCTTAACATACGAAGAGGAGGAAGAAGTATACGTCGATCGCTTACGCTGCAGCCCACAGTTACAGAGCAATTCTTTTTGACTCCGGATGCTCTACCCACATGACGCCACTCACCGACGAACTCAGGAATCAACGGGAAATTCCAACACGAGTCATCCAGGCCGCTAACGCGGAAACCTTCACGGCAAACATCTCCGGCACACTCCATCTGGGACTTCCAACATTTGAACAAGAGATAAGAATGTTAAAGCTCCCATACACCTTCTATGTCCAGACACTCCCAACACACTCATATCACTGGGAAAACTCGACGATGATGGTTACGCCATCCATACCGCAAATGGTAAAATGACGATCAGAGATCGCCAGGGAAATCTCGTGGGAGTTATCCCAAAGACTAACTGGACTATACCAGATCCCATCACGGGAACACGCTTATTCGACTAAGATTGGCAGATTGGTATCTCTTTACGAGGCACACTGCATCTTAGGTCACCTCAACTATGCTTACGTGAAGCATATGTTCCGAGACAACCAGGTTCGTGGAATCGGATTGGATCCGAAAGCAAATGGACAAACCAGAATGCCGCGCTTGTATGCTTGGGAAAGCATCCAGGTATCCTATCGCTCAGGTGCGATCATCTCCACGTGCGGAGAATTTTGGAGACATCTTCCACATGGATGTGTGGGGACCATCACAAGTCAGGACGGTAAACCATTGCACTTACACGCTGACTTTAGTTGACGAAGCAACTGATTGGTTGGAGGAACCCCAAATGAAGTCGAAGGACGAGTCATTCGCACAGTACGTGGTTCTCCAAACAGGTCTCCAAACTCAATACGGCACAACTGTTAAAGTTCTCCACTCTGATCAAGGGGGAGAATTTCTCAGTAACGAATTCACGGCATATCTGGAACGCATTGGGACACGACGACGTCTCACGGTACACGACACCCCGGAACACAATGGTATAGCGGAACGCGCACATCGAACATTGCTTAATGCAGTTCGAAGTCTTTTGATCTCATCAGGACTCCCAAAATGGCTTTGGGGATTCATGATGAAATATGCGGTATACGTTTGGAACAGGACGCCGAAGAAAGCCATTGGAATGGCCACTCCATACGAGAAACGGTTTGGTATTAAACCAGACATTACTAATCTTCGAATCTTTGGCAGTATCGTTTATGTTAAACGAGAAAAGGAACCCGGCAAATTGGAACCACAGGCCCAGGAAGGACGCTGGATAGGACTCGAACCCGAATCGAATGGTCACTACATCTACTGGCCAACACGTCACACTGTCACGACGGAGAGGAACGATAGTTTTCTCTGACAGGCAGATCCAACCCGTTGAAGGGGAGGATGGAAATTTGGGAAATTTAGAAACATCGGTCACCGAGTCGGAACAGCCTGTCATACCAGTTCCAGAAGAAATTGCCGAACCAATTGCACCAGACGAAGTATCTGGGAAATGAGTCAGACGACCCACCAAGAAGATCAGGGACGTCATTGAAGGACTTGGAGAAGGAAGTGATGAGTTGCGACATCTTACCGCATCTCTAGGTCAGGTAACATCAGAAATCGAATCTGATCCTTTATCTGTTGCAGAAGCTATGCGACGACCTGACAGCTCCAAATGGTACGATGCCATGAAGGACGAAATCTCCAGACTCCAGGAGCGTGGAACCTATACAATCGTCACTCCACCTCCAGATGCCAATATTCTCACATCCAAATGGGTCTATCGGACCAAGAAGGATGAACGAGGTCACATTACAGGACACCGAGCTCGTCTTGTTGTACGTGGATTTAATCAGATCCCAGACATTGACTACTTCCCAGACGAAACCTTCGCATCTGTCACGAAACTTGCATCAGCCCGTGCTATACTCAGCATTGGAGCTGAAAAGAGCATGATTATTCACCAAATGGATGTGAAATCAGCTTATCTTTATGGGAAATTGGACGACAACGAGCGCATTTTTATGAAGGCACCTCCAGGCATTGATATAGGGGTAAAACCAGGTCAAATCTTACGACTTAAACTCGCACTTTACGGACTTAAACAAGCCGGTCGATGATGGTACATGCGATTCAGGGAAATCATGACCCAGTTGGGGTTTAAACGGTCTGATTTTGATCACACTGTTTTCTATCGCACTAATCCCTTCACCATCATTTTTATACATGTTGACCGACATGACATTGGTTACCGAAACCCTGGCCATCATGGAGAAATTGAAGAAAGATATTGGGGCTATAATCGAAGTTGTTGATTCCGGAGAAATCCATTGGCTACTTGGGATCGAGATCCGAAGATCTCTCCATAATAGGACAATTCACCTATCCCAGCGGTCATATATTGACGCCATACTCTCTCGCTATGGATTCTCGGATATAAAGCCACTCTCTATTCCCTTCAATCCCCACATTCACCTCACCAAAGACCAATCACCCAAAACGGTCAAGGATATCGCTTTCATGCACGACAAACCCTACAGAGAGGCACTTGGTGCTCTCCAGTACTTATCCGTCGCTACGAGACCTGACATCACGTATGCAGTCTCTATCCTTGCTCGCTTTTCACAAAACCCCGGCATCACTCATTGGAATGGTGTACGCCGTGTCTACGCCTATCTCAAATACACTCGAGACTTTTGGCTCAGTACGAGCAACCAGGAGACAGTCCAAGGCTATACGGATGCGGATGGTATGTCACAAGAGGATCGACATGCTATTTCCGGGTACATTTTTATGTTGAATGGTGGAGCAGTATCTTGGTCGTCGAAATGACAGGATACCATTTCTTTATCCACCACGGAAGCCGAGTATATTGCTTTGACCCATGCGGCAAAGGAAGCAATCTGGCTTAGGAATCTTTTGTCAGAAATCTTTGGTCCAATTACTCATGCGATCCCCATCATGTCAGACAATCGGTCTGCCATCGCATTGGTGAAGGATGATTGTTTTCACGCTAGGACCAAACACATCGACATCCAATACCACTTCATCCGCTACGTCATCGAGGAAGGTAAAATTTGTCTTACATACTGCCCTACCGAAAACATGATGGCAGACATCTTCACCAAAGCCTTACCTTCGATGAAAGCCAAACACTTCGCAGCATCCATGGGATTAGCAAAGGTTTGAAGGGGAGTGTTGGAATATCAAAGGTAAATATATCTTATCGAACTATACATGGAACGCTTTCTTGTAGTCTCCACTTTCTTGTATCACCATCCCATGCACTCCACTGTTATCGTCTCGCAGACTCCACTCAGTCTCTCGCCGTATCCACTTGCTCTCTCGCAGTACCCACTGTACCGTATGGACAGTAGCCACAAGTATTCACGCAGTAGCCACCTGCCCGATATATTGTTTGTACTTAGGACTGTATATAAGCTTAGGTACCATACCCTGTAATAACACCATTGTCCCCCATTGATCTGTGTGATTGTTACTATTAAGTCCTGTGTGGACTTACTGCTGCTACTTCCTATTTAGGAACGTAACTTTAATACCACTCGTGGATGAGATGTTCATTAAGTCTATCTAAAACACCCTCTGCAGCAAAATCTCCTCTGCTCATGCTGGTACAAATGATGCCCAGCTGGTTCAAGACATCCTTGTGAGTACGAAGCTCCTTCTCTAGTTCCCTATTATGAGCATGAGCATGCTGCAGTTCCTCCTCAGTGCGTTTCAGCCGTTCCATTAGCGTGGGCTTGGAGTCACGGTTTGACTCCACGGGAGAATTATTGACATCCAAGTCAGTGCAGCCAGTCTGAACATGTTCAGGCGATGGAGACCCTTCTGTTTTCAGTGTAGCGGGCAAATCCAAATGAAGTTCTAGTTGTAATGAAGTCAGAACATGAGTCAAATTCTGAACAAGAATCAGAGCAGACTCAAAAATGCAGCTCACCTGGATCCAAAAGCTCAAAACTATCCGAGCCGTAATTACCAGGATCGTAAGATACGCTAAGGATGCAAGCGGCCTATATCACGTGATCTTTATTCGAAGTATTTTTGCTAAGGCTTTCTCAAAAACTCACAAACCCCTTTGATATTTATATCATCGGAAAGCCCTCAAAATTCTGCATAACCTTACTGTAGCCTTTTTGAAAAAAAATTGGTTGCTGGCTCAATATCCGCTTGAGCCTGTCACGTGATATGGGCCGCTTGTGTCCTTAGCGTATCTTAGTAGTAAGTCCTTGGGTCTTGTGAGTCCGCATCCAGTAGGTGATTGAAGGGTCCGGCTTCTTCGTTCTTTACTACAGAATCACATTCAATGTCCAACTCATCCAACTCATCGGAACTGACGTCGGAGGTCTCCATAGAAACCTGGCCCTTTTCTTCCATCGTTCATTGAAATCTCTCATGTTCTGCATGTAGTCCTGGGATTGCACCTGTGAATCCTCCGCCCAACCTAAACTAAAGATTTGTTTTGAAAAAATGCTACATGAAAACAGAGAAGGTGCATACCTTCTTCTTTTAGACTGCCCAATTACACCAGAGCTTCGAGGAACTGTGGCACTCTCTGTGTCATGCTGCAATTGTGATTGATATTTCTGGCATTTCGAAGCAAGACCATACTGAGATTCAGACTGCGAGGGCTGATATGGAGAAGATCTTGGCCTGTAGAATCCATACCTGCAATATGGGGGGTGAGATAGGGCTTCCACTCGGAGAGCGCTTGAGCCGTCGTCGACTCGGAGTGGTCATGGTCTAAGAAGGACAGGCTCTGGGCAGGATTGGATTGAAGTGACCTGGCAATGAACAACAGTCTTTATACCATAGACATTTATCATAAATCGATATTTTTGATACATACATATACGTTGTACTAAAACTAAGCTGTACCGTAACCAGTATCCTCCAAATCTGAAGCGTCGCCATTGTCAGCACCAAGGTCATCGTAATCATCCATGTCCGAGTCCGCGCCGTCAACTGCCCCATTGTCAAGATCTGTGTCCTCCTCTGAGTCATCTGACCCATTGCCATCTCCCTCTCCATCTGAATCTTCGAGCTCCGGAGGAACTGTATCAAGGAGAGATGTTAAATCTCGAGGGCGACCAAGATCCCCCAAATCATCAATTTCAGTTTCTCTGTCATCTTCAAATCCGTCTCCAGATCCATCTTTCGTTGGAATATAAGTGTGGCCAATGCTGCCACCATGGAAGTAGCGCATGAACATATCGCGGTCAACAAAACTGTACAAGAAGGTAAACACTCAGTCAGAATAGTCCAGACTCGGAGAATTAATGTACATGTCCACATAGTAATTGACCCAGTCTTCATCATCTCCTCCGTGTCGCCCAGCAGAGTTGATAAATTGTAGAAATTGCATGGTTTTCTCCCCTTTGAAATTGGGGATCAGATGACATGCGCGCAGGACAAGTGATGGGTCAAGGAAACCAAATGCCATATCATCGCTATCGGGGACAAATCCAATCTTTGGCAATCGCGCATATCGTGGACCAGAATGGTAGCCGGGTTCAGATCCAAACCACCGCACCCAAAGAAATTCCATGTGTCAGAGCTGCGAAGACTGATGACTTTGTCGTGCATCAATGTGAAGTACCTGTGCATGAAAGATACCAATTACTTGGGCGTACCAGTAAGGGTGTGCACCAGCAGTAGTTTCGGGGGATCAGACCATGACCATGCAGTGGTCAGTACGTGGATTGATAAGTTCATAGTCCCAGCGAACGTTGTATGTTGTGTAATTAATGCGTAGAGTTCTTACTGCAAAGATTTTCCCATTAGACAGTCGTATGGTGTTCCGGTCTTCATCCGTGTATTCTTCCTCATCACCATCAAACTCCTTTCCCAAAATGCAAGTGAGAAGATGGTCCTGGAGTTTGGGATAGAAATTCTAGCAGGTAGCATAAGTATAGCCAATTGGATACAGTGAAAAAAGACCTACCCTCTTTGCGGGATCTTGTGGAGACTCCTGGAGAAATTTAGCAATCGAAATTGGGTGGTTACGATTGACCAATATTTGATGGTGGACTTGAAGAATTCGCTCATCCAGGCGCTCACTGGCAGAGAACGCAACCTGATGAGCATGAGAATACCGTGTCGCTTTAGCGTTCCTTGTTGCAGCGTTTTTGACACTGGTAAATACTCACCCTCTATTCAGGATTCGTTCCCAATGGTACCTCTTGCCGATTTGGGTAGCTGCCTGACATTTGTTGGACATGGCGTAGAACTTCTTGACCAATCGGTGTGCCAGCTCTCCCTAGATATGGTCAGTTATGAGAAGAAACAGCCTAATAAAGGAGAACATACAGGCTGAGTGGAATAAGAGTCCGAAGTCCCAAAAAGTTTTATCGTTGGGACATAATCTCCCATTGCGTGGAACTTGTACGTTTGCAAATTGAGCCCTTTAGTTTTACGCTGTGCCACTCTTGTTGCATTTTGGGTGGCATCCGTAGAAAGACCAGCTGATTCCACTTGGCATCGAGCACAAGCCTGAGCCTCATGCGGGAGCTCTACGGTGTCAAACTTGGTGCAGGTGAAATCTCGAAATTCGCGCATTAAACGACCAAACTCTGCTGTTACTTTGTCCAATCGGTCCAAGGTGGGGTCAGTGTGCATTCGGAGCTTGGCTAGAGCATGCCATTCTGCTGCGCGGTATAAAAGCCTCATAAATCGTGCATTATGCTCGCCTTCAAGTAGACCCTCAAAGGCTGGAATGGCACACTGAAATCGAAATAAGGCCATGTTTGTTTCAGTTCTTGAAGCTCTTACCTGCAGCAAGTCTTCAAAGTCACGGGTGGCCATCTTTTTCATTTCGGATGTGTTGCTAGCAAATCACCGAATCGTAGAGTTTCCATATGCTGGAGTGTTTCTAAATCTATAGTGTCGTTGAGAGCAGGTTGGAAAATTTGATTAATTGACGATACCTTTCATTTAACAACTCAACTTTCTCACTACCGTTAGAGGCATAAAGTAATCGAATCGCATGAGTGAAGAGCATTTTCCAAACGCCAAGCTCGAATTCATGCAAGAGATCAACAACAAGCATTTTTGAGGGATTGAAATCAAGCCCGAGGCGATCGACGAATGCATTCTTTAATTGAACAAGTCAATACTAATGCAATATACAAGATATCATTAAATCTCACCAATGTCGGCACAGAAGAAGTTTCTTTTAACAAATCTTGGACATGTTTCCCTCCGATAGGACGACCCAACGTGTAGATGTGTTCATCAGGAAAAGCTTTATATGCAAACTTAGCATATAAACTTACAAAAATGCTACAAATGTCATAAAATAGGCATAAACACAATTTTTATGCAATATTAGGCAAATTGTATCAGAAATATGCAAAGTTGTCTGATATTATTACATTTTATGCAATAAAAAGGAACATTTTTGGGAAACTACAAGGTCCCTATGAGTACCCAAAGTGTCTAGTAACTGGTCATACCAGTTAGAAAGTGGGTTCACGCAGATTGCAGAGGTATACTAACTTCAATACAATCTGAATTGCAACTTAGTTGCTGAAATTTGCATAATTATGCATAATAATGACAACTTTGCAAGTTTGACAAAGGTATTAATTTTTTAGATGGATCAATCTTGTATCTGAAGGTTGCATACACCTGCATACACTCGCTTTCAGCCAAGGATACAACTAAGACACAACGTGGCATAAGTAGAATGTGTCCGCGTTTGATAGTGATGTGTTATGTCAATCTGGCTAGAAGCCGGAGCCTACCCTAAATCAATGTCATCATATCACATGTTCAAGTTGGTTGATCGATCGGACCTTTCTTACTTCAACCACCATCTTCGCTCCTCGCCTCTCTTGTGTTTGCAATATTTTTATTGATGCATGCTCTTTCACTCATGCCATATTATTTCATGTTGTCAGCGATGCCTTGCCACATATTTTAGCTCGTCGGGAATGTTGGTACTTGTAAGAATTTTATTTCCGATGCATTTCATTTTAGTGGCTGATTTTGTTTAGTAAACATTACCTGGGCTTGGGCAAGCAGCAGCTCTGTCTCTGTCTCTTCTTCAAACTCTGTTTCCATCTCCAGCTCTTCCGTCGACTCCTTCTCCTACTTCCATCAGTGTAGCTGAAGCCGTTGCCCCTCTCCAACCAGTTCTAGTGTCAAACTTCCACCATCGCTTCTACTTCCACCTCAACCTCTGTTGTCTCTTCAACGTGTGAGCCGGTAGTCGTGCATGACTCCTGAATCACGGCACTGACTGTTTCTTATTTCCAGCAAATACCACTTCTGCAGTAGCTACTGGCTCCTCTTCCAACAGCTGGACTCTCTACCAGTCTTTCACTGGACAGAATCTGATCAACTGCTATACTGCGTAAGCACATCTCCCTCCCGTACCTTACCTGCCCTATACTCCCTATACCAATAGCTCCTCCAGCACCTCCAACAACAGCAGTGTCGCCAACTATGTCAACAACCTCATCTCCGTCAACTCTGATGGCGACGTAATCATGCATGCGGGTCGACACCACCAAGACTGCGAGCCTCCGAAACTCGATTGTCTTCTGAGACCTTCAATATTGGTACTATGATGATCTTTGACATCGTCTATATGCCAACTGGACGTGGAACGTAAGTGCCTTTCCTCCCCCTGTATCCTCGCTCTAATGCTTATTATTTGCTCTAGATAGCCTGCCGGAGGTAAAATTGACATCATCGAAGGTGTCAATGAATATGTTCACAGTGTCACGTCCATCCACACCTCCAAAGGCTGCTCCGTCACTCAGAACAATGTCAACGCCCTAGTCAACTTCACCCTCCAACCTTGATTGCTACGCTTACGTTGATCGAGATCAAACCTGTGCTGCCCAGTCCATTTCCTACATTGCTGGATGTATGTTTGATGTATAAAGAGTAGTGTACTATGAATATGATATTGTTTTCTTCCTCTCTATTATTTCTGTGAGATTTATAAGTACCATCTGAGTACCATTATGTGCCATTTATGGGACATACCTGAGTGAATTTTGGCGCATAAAGTTGCATAAATTATGAACATATTGCAGTTTTTATCAAGGGACATGGATAATGGGACTAATATTGACTAACTTTGAATAATCTGCATAACATGACCAAATTGTCAAATTTCATGCATTTTTTGACTACTTTTGCATATTTCTAGCATTGTTTGCATATTATGGTTTTCCTGATGTTCTCTTGCTCTCTGAACACTGTTGATCAAATAATACCGAGTTTTTGAAACACGGTAGCGCAAGTCAGCACCCACTCGGTCGAGAAATGATTTTGGGATGAAGCAGCAGGGGCATGGACATAACCTTTATCCCTAATTGTTGTGAGCAAGACCCTGGAACAATATGTTAGCTACCTCAACAGTTTGTTTGTATTATATATACGCACTTTTCTGGATAGTCCGCAGAGTATGTGAAGAAGCGAGGAAACACTCGACGTTCAATTCCGTCTGCACACATGATCACGATCCCATACTTGTAAGCATGGATGAACTTGTCTGTGAGAAGCAGCTTCCAGACTGCATGCATGAGTTCTCGACGACAATGAGTTATAATGTCCGTTTTCTGTGATTTCGTTGACCATTTTTCACAAAATGTCTTTGCCCAATCCTGGAAGTTATTGGGCAACTATAGCCAGGTCTATGTCAGCTCTTAAGCCTAGAATCATTCATAAAAGAAGACACACCGAGGGAATATATGCAATGTGGTGACATGCTTGTGAGTTGGGCTGTGACCAAATATACTTGGAAAGATTTCCCATCATCATGTATATGGGCCACAGTTTCGCATTTCCGAATTGAGCAAGATGTGTTGAGTCGGACCAGAACATCAAAGCAGCGACCACACATTCCAGTTTGCACTCTTTGTCTTCTGAAGAGAGTGCTGTACGCTGTACTTTGTCATGCTCTTGGATGAAAGCTTCGGAGGTGTATACCTCCCCATAGACCCGATGTTCTTTATCTGCCCCAGGCAGTTGATGGAACAGTCGGAAAGGTGAAAGATGATACTTGGATGCCAGAGGGTGAGCAAAGGCCTCTATGATGATGGATAGAAGATCACAATGCAATAGGCCAGGAACCGTGAATGTTCCAGGTGGTGCATTTTTGCGACTGGAAGGCACCTGAATATCAACGCCCACCTCTTTGAAGCCATCAAGAGGTGTTTTGGAAGAAGTGATAGTGGCCGTATCAGCACGTTTATTCTCGCACTGTGTACTGAAACCCAAAAGATCACCTGGGGTGCATCTGGAACTGGCTTTTTCCCCTGTAGTAGAGGCTTTACTACATAGTACTGCGTAGTCCTGTAGTGCGCTGTAGTAAATGTCAGATAATTATCAGACCCTTGTTGATGGAATTGACTAACATCTGCAAGTTTAAGTCTCAGTTATTGTAGATTTTTGTCATCATTTGATGTTTCATCCATTGCCGCACATTCCAATTGTCCTTCCTGCCTTATTTTTTTTCTTTCTAAGTCCCTCTGGATGGAGCATATATAAGGGATGTGCTAGCCCTCTCCTGCACTCCCGCATCTCTTCCTTTGACTCCCATAAGTAACAACACACTTTCATCCACTCTGTCTGTATTAGCATGTAAGTCATTGTATAGTTTACTGTCCTTCTATATTCATTGTGTTCTTCTCTCTCTCTAGTGTATTCAGTCATTGTTCTCGCTTCTAGATCCTGTAATTCTGAGTCCTCTACCTGAATATATATTTACAACTGTAAACTTGTATTATTATGTCGTAGTAGAATAAGTATAGTCAAATAATACTTGAATCCAATTATTATCATCATTCCTCCTTTCTGTATTGTGGAAATCCTCTAGAGAAGTGAAAGACCTGAGAGGATTGACGGCGCTGCTGTTGATGATAATGATCAAAGTGTGTTTTCAACAATCAAACGACTCGGATTTATGGCCGAAAATGGAAAGATATTGAATTCCGTAAGTTACTATGTCGTACTAGGTAGTAGGGGGGTTAACTAAGCGAACTACAGCACTACGCGGTACTACCCAGTACTACACAGTGTTTGAGTGGTTTCCAGATGTAAAGACATGGGAGGCCAAGCTAAGGTAAAGCAATATCTTCATTGCGAGAGGTTCCACTTACAGGTATTTCTGTAGTTGAACGATAATCAAGTGTCAGGGAGAAAGCTTAATGCAAGTAATGCCAACACAGTAAAATTTTTGTTCAGCATGAAGAACATCTGGAATTACGATGGGCAAATATAATCAACCAGCAAGAAGTTATTTGATGGACAGTGATAGCCATGGGGTATCGATGAGGTGTATTATGGGCATTTTCAATGATTTCGGCATTCTATTCTCGATGAAGATCATTCACAAATATCATTTACTGCAGTTCACATGCTTTTAAAGAGCGAAAAAATGGGCATTGATATGGTGTAAGATTACAGGAATACAGAATTACAATATATGAGCAGCAGGATCAAAAGGGTCTATGGGCAAATGGTACAAAAAAAGGACATTGGAGCACCTATGTTGCACCAGGAACTGGAGCAGGTCTGGGAACAACCCCAGTATCTCCTATCATTGCTTGAGCTGCCACTGCCTTAGCTTTGGCAGCACGTTGGGCTGCAAGAGTCGTCCAGAAAGACATCGATGATTTCACAGCCTGAGCGGCACTCTGTTGCTATGGAAAAAGATGTCTACCAAGCGGAGAATTAGAAGATGCAATATAATGATAAAATCACGTACTTGTTCCACCAAGCAAGGAGCTTGCGTGTGTGTTTGGCCTCGAGAGTTCCAGCTTTCACATCAAAGTAATCCACCACTGTGTTATAGAGCATCAGGTAGTTGAACCCATTATAATTCATATCCCATGAATTAGCATCTGTTAGCAAGAAATGATACTAAAACACAATTGAGCATTGAGATACTAGAAAGAAAATGAGTACGGCGCGGCGCTTCAAAGCAATAAAGAGAGCCTGAGCTTCTTCCCTGTTTTCGGGCAGTTTAAACGGTGAAGACGAGGCGGCGGGACTGCTGTGTGGAGAAGGTGAAATAGAAGGGGTCATGGTAGTGCGATTAAGGGTGGTATGTGAGATGAATTTTGCTGCCGAACAAGTCTCTGACTTTATATCCTTCCTTCCAGGCTCACTTCAGCAACCATAGTACCAACGGATATTGCAATGTATATTTTCATCATGTTTCACCTTGTTTAACAACATTGTGTTGCTATATCAATGCTATATACGCATAAGCCAAAATATCCTGTTGCTGCATACGTATGAGGCTGAAGAGATTTCTTTTGTATGATTGACCATTCCATGTACCGGCAACCCTGTAATCCTTATTGGTTTGTTCACCCCTGCACTCAGCATACGTTCCTCCTGTAAACTTCAACTCCCTGAGCTGGCTTTGCAGCAATGCACAAGCTAAAGACAATATTCTTCATTATCCTTTTTTGTCTGCTGTATACAGTGATGTACAAATGTGTCTGCTCCGCAGATTTCAACAAACCCAATGGACTGTCATGACACGAGACAACCTGTGCTGCTCACAAGGTATCTGTGGCGGAAATCAAGGCTTCTCACCAGGACCGGCGGGCATGACACAGTGAAAAATTGGAAAAGAGGAAGTGAAGAAAACTCAACCACTCTTCTCAGGTATTTTTTATCATTGAACTGGGATATTGTTGAGTGAGTTAATGTCAAAAACTACTAGGATCCAGGAATTGATGGTGTCAGTGCCACCCACAACCATGCCGCTGGTTCCAGTACCTTTGAGGACCTTGTTGGATTGATGAGCACAGATTCAGGTTCAACTTCGCAACCACATCCTAATCACAATGGTTTTACGGGCAGCTCTCCCTCATCCCATCCACCTCCTGAGAACCCGATCCCTAGACAGCAACACAGACCAAGGATACCAGCTCCCAATCCCGATGTTCTACCCCAATCTGCATCCATTGTGGAAGACCACGCACCATCGCAGCTCCAGCAAGTCATCCTTATTGTCCAGGACACGATGAAAACCCATATAAATCCCTTCCATCTTTGGCAGCAGTATCTACATCGTTGTTCATATGACCCCGATTCATCCATCCCGATTGAGGAGCTGGCAAATTTGAGAGAAAGCGGCACATCATGAGTAGTATCTGTGGAACCTGAGGCATCCCCAAATGTGACGAATCCTCCTTGGCCATTTGCCAATATGAGCATCTGGCGACTCATGAGCTGGCTTAACTCTGGGACAACTTTAAAGTCCGAGGAGGAGACAAATCGTCTAGTCAAAGATGTGCTGCTGCAACCGGATTTCACATCTGGAAACCGCTCAAACACTGTGTAGTACTGGGTAGTACTGCGTAGTGCTGTAGTTCGCTTAGTTAACCCCCCTACTACCTAGTACGACATAGTAACTTACGGAATTCAATATCTTTCCATTTTCGGCCATAAATCCGAGTCGTTTGATTGTTGAAAACACACTTTGATCATTATCATCAACAGCAGCGCCGTCAATCCTCTCAGGTCTTTCACTTCTCTAGAGGATTTCCACAATACAGAAAGGAGGAATGATGATAATAATTGGATTCAAGTATTATTTGACTATACTTATTCTACTACGACATAATAATACAAGTTTACAGTTGTAAATATATATTCAGGTAGAGGACTCAGAATTACAGGATCTAGAAGCGAGAACAATGACTGAATACACTAGAGAGAGAGAAGAACACAATGAATATAGAAGGACAGTAAACTATACAATGACTTACATGCTAATACAGACAGAGTGGATGAAAGTGTGTTGTTACTTATGGGAGTCAAAGGAAGAGATGCGGGAGTGCAGGAGAGGGCTAGCACATCCCTTATATATGCTCCATCCAGAGGGACTTAGAAAGAAAAAAAATAAGGCAGGAAGGACAATTGGAATGTGCGGCAATGGATGAAACATCAAATGATGACAAAAATCTACAATAACTGAGACTTAAACTTGCAGATGTTAGTCAATTCCATCAACAAGGGTCTGATAATTATCTGACATTTACTACAGCGCACTACAGGACTACGCAGTACTATGTAGTAAAGCCTCTAATACAGGGGGAAAAGCCAGTTCCAGATGTATTGTCTTCAATTATCTGATGTTCACATAGTTTTACAATATGTCAGAGTCGAGTAAAAATTATGATTGATGGCAATATGAGACCTCGAGACATCATCTGCCTCCCAAAGATCTTTCAATGTAATCCATCACCATGTCAATAATATATTTCGTCAATATTACCTTAAAGATGGCTTATTATAATGGATTCTGGGGTATGACAATTGATTGCCTACTTCTCCCCGATTTACTGATGTGCTGGCGTCGTAGATGCTTCTGATAGGTTGTTTTTCATTGCACCAAACTTTTGCAACTTCTTTCATACAACTAAACCGAAATCAGCTACGTATTCTGACCCACGTCGATTTTTTCGGCTGGCAGCCTCTTAATCTCTCATCACCTATGCGACAGATCAAGTTCGTGCACCTTGATTAGGGACTGCCATCCATTAATGGGATTGTTAAAGGATCGCTGATGGGCGCAGTTACCAGTATCATCTCCTGACAATTAATATAAGTCACTCGTAAAGCTTCAACCTACTGTACTCAAGCGAGCATTAAGCATCGGAGGCTCGATGGTGGCCGTATCAAGCTGACTCGTACACAGTTGGTACACAGCATAGGTGAGCTACGTCGGTTAATCTACTAAATAAAATGACATCCTCTCGGGATCATAAACATATTTAAAAGCAGCGGAGACGACTCAACCCCAGGTTTCCCCTCAGCTTGCTGATCAAGTCCTCCCTCGTAAGTCAAATTGGTTTTGCTAGCGTTCTTTGATGGTCACAGTGCTTTCAATAATTTTAGTCGACGATTTTTTCACGGCTCCGGCGACATTCAAGATATGCACTTCAAACCTCTCTATTGCGGCCTTTGGCGGTTTGGCCATTTTCTCCACTGTCTTCACTGTATGTGCAGCCCCTCTGGGTGTAAGTATGACCTTGAAGCTTATTGAACCACGCTTACGAGCCTGACATGTCCATAGATAGACTTGACCATACATATTCAGACTGACCGTCCCACCATTGATCCTCAAATTCTTCATACAAAGTACCACTCCACACTCACAATCACCTTTCCCAACACCGAGAGCCTCAATACAAACCTATCGCCGGGCATGCCCATCCACAAAGAGACCCGATGCACTCGAGATCAGTTCCTAGCATCCAAAACCATTGCGATAGATTTCTTGAATTCAGCCGACATCAAGGAAAAGCTCAAGCTTCAAGGCGACCCCGAGTTCATTGTGGACGAGGATAAAGGGTGTGAATGGTTAAAAGGCCCAATACCGTTTCAATTTGTTGTGACGGCTTAGGAAGGAGGTTTAGAATTATGCGTAAAAGGGTATAGGGTTTTAACTAGGCTGCGGACAGGGAGTGAGGCATTTTGGGGACGGATAACGGACAATGTGTCTAACCCGTTCATGCGACACCTAATTTTCCAAAAGAGTGGCTTATACCACCGAGGGCCTGGGCTTCTTGATTAATCTCATCGACATCGGAGTCACATTCAAATAGTACTACTATCATGTCCAGTATGTTACTAAGTTGTGTTTACAGGGCATTTGGAAAACCTTGGCATGTGCATCAATTTTTTTTCAAAAATAAATATCTCGTAACCCAATCGTAACCACAGCCATCAGTACTTTCCCATAAGCCTGCGGGCTCTTCTCCGGTGTTCCGGATGGTACAGAATTCAGAGAACTCAAGCTCGAACAGTATTTTGAAGATGAATAGCTTATAGGAGCTGTAGGATCCCATTCTAAAAAGGTTTTGGACCTGTTTGTGGTGCAAATGTTTGCTAAATGTTCAATTTCATTTAGTTAGTGAAATTAGCAGTAAGATTAGGTCTTTTTTTGATGTTGTGACTCATGAGCTCGTATCTATCATATCCTGTTATGAAAACACTGTCTTCACAGTCAACTCACTGAGACAAGGGATTAGGGAGATGTGTGCTCGAAAATGGCTGGGAAACGCCAGCTGAAGCGCACGCCGAGAGGCATTTACGAGATATTTATTTTTGAAAAAAGTTTGATGCACATGTCAAGGTTTTCCGAATCCGCTGTAAATAATGTATCGAGGAATCTTGATCAATTATTTTTAACCCTCAGCACCAGCAGCGTCAATTGCAGCGACATCGTCGTCGGTGAGAGCTACAAACAATCAGATATGAATGTGCTACAGAGAGTCACTCAGATCGAGTTGGAGACTCACATAAATCACCAGCTTCAAGATAACCCTCGAGTCGTTCCTTCTTGGAGCTCGTGCTACAGTATGTGATTGTCATGATTTTCATATAAAGTTAGTAAAAATACTTTTGAGGCATTTGGAACTGGACGTACGTGACAGCTACAGCCCCCTTTGCCTTGACCCACGCCAAAAGAATTTGCTCTGGAGATGTGCTATTTTTTTTGCGAGAGCTCGTTCACTGGTTTGTCTACTGGACCGCCTGGACGTTTAGTTATAGAGCTGGTACCGTGAGTGTGATGAATCGAAATTAGTAAGTAGAAGATTTCACTGGAAAACAAGGAAAAGAAGGGCCTGCGAGGAAGTGGCACTCACGTCAAAGAACTATATGCCTCGACTACAATTCCGTGTTTCTTCGAATACTCGATAGTTGGGATTTGGTCAGCGTAGACGTAGGGGTGTAGACGGATCTATAGTAAGTATACAGGATTTATAGTACGGTAAGTTCATAAGTTGGAATTGTCATCACACCGAAAGTGCAAAAAAATCCGCTCAAACGAAATACTAACTGATTTATAAAATTTTGTGTAAAAAATCACTTATGAGTGAAAATTTGAGTGAAATTGAATTATTCAGTCAAACAGTCTTGTTGAGTGAAAATATACATATCAGTACATTATTTAGATAAACTGAAGAAGGGCCTGAATTATGGTATATCTGAGCTCCTGAAATGGTAAATGATTTATTATATATTGCAAGTCAAATCATTCCAAGTGAAGTATTTCCTTTCAGGTGTATTTTCAGACAATATAAAAAGTTGTGTGAATAATGATATTTCAGAATAACTGAAAAGCCTGAAATGAATGTGGTTGAGGCTTTTCAGTTATTCTGAAATATCATTATTCATATAACTTTTCATATTATCTGAAAATACACCTGAAAGGAAATGTTTCACTCGGAATGATTTGACTTGCAATATATAACAAATCATTTACCATTTCAGGAGCTCAGATATACTATAATTCAGACCCTTCTTCACTTTATCTAGATAATGTATTGATATGTATATTTTCCCTCAACAAGACCATTCGACTGAATAATTAAATTTCACTCAAATTTTCACTCATAAGTGATTTTTGACATGAAATTTTATAAATTAGTTAGTATTTCATTCGAGCGGATTTTTTTGCACTTTCGGTGTGCATGGCTCGTCGTCGGACAAGATTGGTTGAACACTTGCCTGGTTAGCGGCTGGTACGACCTTGGCCGAGGCGAGGAGGAGGTCGAGGTGTTCAGGCGCAAAGTTGCTCACGCCGATACTTCTGTGAATGGGAATTATGGTTTAGGAATTTATATATACGTGTCCAGAGATAAGATGTGGTTAAATGTGTCCGAGTCAGAAGTGATTTCAGTGAACTAACCTTGTGAGTCCTTCCTCCTGAATATCCTCTATTTCCTTCCACAGGGAGGGTATGTCATCGAATCTGGGATGATGAATGAGGTATAGATCGATGTAGGATACCCCGAGCTATTTATGCAAGTAAGTAGAGATATTAATCATATCATTACGATGTGATTGATTCCAAATGGTACCGGTCGAATCACCATTGGTCGTGAGTCAGATTCAACTTCCACTCAAGTACTTACTTTGTTAAGACTATCTTTGACAGATTCTCTAATACCCAATCCACCCAATCCAGAGAACTTTGTCATGATGAAGATATTGTCCCTGGGTAATCCACTTTGGAGGATACCTTGTCCTATTTCGGTTTCGTTCTGCGAAGAGAAAAAGAGCGATATTTAGCGTATATATCATAGCGTTGATTCAGAGGATCAAGGTGCATAATGGTCTGCATTCTGATCCTCAATGGCAAACTTACCTGATAGGCTTGAGCTGTATCTGTTGTCGTGATATAGTATGTAGGATGTAAGTACCGTATGATGAAGAATCGAAATCGAAACATTCATGAATAAACTTTGAATGTACCAATATGAGTCAACCCAACAGTGATACTGTACTCTTACGAAGATAATTTCAGTAACGCGTAACGCGGGGTACTGAACTGGAGTGATTTCTATCTTCATAACGCATAACACCGGCCTCTGAACTGGCATTTTTCGGCGCTTATAGGCCAATTTTGGCAGCCACTATAAATTGAACTGAGTTTCAAGTTCATAATTGAGAAAGGACTAGGTGAGTGTAACAATAAGTATGTGACAGGAGCGAGAAGAAGTTGAAGAGTCCATTTAGTAAGGTATGGAGCAGCCAAGCTCGGTCAAGATCACGTGCTGAAGTCACCGTGATAGTCACACATCCATATATAGGTAAATTATCTTGGAAATTCGACACAAAATGAACAACTGCTCTCCCTCCTTATTCTATCCATGCATCACTACTATAGATATGAAATTGCTGGAATCTAGGACCGCAATGATGCATGTTGAGAACTTGACGAGAAGATGTCAGATTAATGGAAAAATAGTTAAACTTCAGTCAATAGTGCATTGATACAATCTATTTAGAGCTGTAACTCACAAGCCATTCAATATGCTCTTCAGACACGTGAAATTCCTGTGATCATAATCTGTCAGTTGCAATCTTTGTTAATTACTGTAACTATAATGCGACATACATGTCAATCATCTGTATCAATCTTCCCCTTCTTCTTCCTTGGTAAACAGGCTTCCTTAACCTTTCTAATTCCTTTTTTGCAGCTGCCTTTGAAATTGTCAGTGCAATTTCGGAGGTATTTCTTGGCGGCGGGCATGGAATGTATGAAATCTGATTAAAACAAGCAAAAAAGCGCCACTCCTCTACCAAATTTGAATTTTTGACCAAACTTTCATTGCCTGAATGATCTTTACCCTAATATATATCAATGCATGGGATGAAATTTCTACACATCTATTGGATGAATTACTGTAGCATTTTCTCTCAGAATTTCACCATATATGGTCGGTCACGCTGAGTGCACGTGATCTTGACCGAGCTTGGCTGCTCCATACCTTATGCTAACAATAAGAATTGATGGAATAGAAATGAAAACAATAGTACCATGTGAACACCATGAGAACTTATGGAGATGGAGGGATCAATGTTCCAAAGGTCTGTCCAGCTGATGGTGAGTAAAAAATACAGTCATGTGATGAATAGGGGGTGATTGGAAATGGAAAAGTTGTACCATGTCACAACATTACTCCCCTCCTACAGTTGATGTCCCAGCAACTTCATGAAGAGTCTTGCAGATTGGGATTCCAAACTGCAATTGTTATATTTTCAGGCTAGAGAGTGGTTCCATTCATGGACTGATTCCTCCAAGTTCACCTGGCTCTTCTACCAGCTCTTCAACATCATTTAATCTTGATTCTACAACATCAACCCAAACCAATCTACTACTTGTGACAGCTCATCCAGCTCTTCTACCAAATGGCAGCCAAATTTATTTCTTGTATTTCCAAAAAAATTAGGCCTCTATCCTGTGACATGTCTTGCACCACATCACTTCCTAATCTTAGTGAGGTTCTTGTAAGGCTGCCATGGTAGAGAGTGAAATATGGAGGCCAATATTTTTTGAGGTGCACTTGGGTGAGCTTGGTAAAACTCTTCAATTGCCTCAGCACTTGTATCCTTTACATCCTCCTCATTTTCCCAACTGTCATGTTCCTTGTCATACCCTTTCCATTGTACCAGGTACTGTAGCTTCTTCCAACACCCTTGTATCTGGCTGTCCAACACCTTGTCTACTTCATAAAATTCTTCCCCTTCCACTATTTCAGGTTCTGGTGGTGATGGGAGGATACCATTGACTTCGTTGCCTTTCCAGGGTGAAAGTCAATGGATGTGGATGTTATCATGGATTTTCATTCATGTGGGAAGGGCTAGCTGGTATATATATATTCCTGTTTGTTCTGTTACTTCAAATGGGCCTAACCACTTGCTTCCCAACTTCCCATTCTTCTGCCTGATCTTCACATTGTTGACCAAGAGCCATACTGGTTGCCCAACTTTGAATGACCTGGTTGGTGTAGTGGGATCTGTCATTTGTTGCTTGCTCATTCATAGGGCTGCTTCTGCATCCTCCTGAGCATGACATAGGAGTTCTAGCTATTGGTCAATGGATTGGTATGCTTTCCAGACACCAATTGGGATTGTGAATTCCAGTGTATACCCATAAAGGACTTCAAACAGTGCTTGGTTGTGTGCAAAGTGAATGTGCAAGTTGATGACAAACTCCACTGTTGGTAAGAGGTGGTCCCAGTCATCTTGTCAACAACTTACATACATCTGACTGTATCATTCAATTTCCTGGTTAGCTTGCTCTGTTTGTCTGTTGGTTTCTGGGTAGTAAGCTGTAGTGAGGGCTGATTCTACCCCTAGTTGTTTTAATAGTTGTTGCATGAAATCTGCTGCAAATTGGGGTCCTTGGTCAGAGATGAAACATCTGGGAAGACCATGCAGTTGGAATATTTCCCAATAATAGAAGTTGGCAACTCCTTCTGCAGTTAGGGTGGTTGTAGTTGGGAGGCAGTGTATCATTTTCATGTAGTGATCTGTGAAAGTGATAATGGCATTGTGGCCATCCTGTGTCATGGGTAGTTCTCCAATTAGGTCAACTTCAATGTCCTGCCATGGCCCTGCAGGTACTGGCAGAGGTTGAAGCAGCATGGACTCATGAGGATTGAGGTGTTTCCATTGACAGGTATCACACCCTTCCACATACTTGTCCACAAACGATTGCATGTTTTGCCACCAGAATTGTTGGCTCACTAGTTCTAGAGCTTGATGCTTTCCAGGATGTCCAGCAGTTGGGGCATTGTGACATTGTTCCGTCACTGCCCTGTGGAGTTCTGTGTCTGGTGGAACATTGATTCCTGTCTATGGAGTTGACTGCATTCCTCATAAATTAAAACACTTTCACTCGCTCAATTTGTTCAAAGCTTTCTATGTAAACAAGTACACTGTCCATCATGCCAATGAAATTTTGTTTGAATGATTTTTTGATTCTTGCTCCTGGCTGAAGTAGTCTCACTGCCTCTGGCAGGCTCAGCATTCATCAGAAACTGCTTAGAAAGTCCAATCGGATGAATGGGTAAACAAGGGCATGGCATTTGTTTATCCCCTCTTTTCAAGTCCTATCTGTCATCTACCAGAGCAGTGACAGGGCATGCATCCTGATGAAAAGTGCATAATAAAGCTATCTTATTGCAACTACCTTTTAATTTCTCTTTCTTTTGAGCCCTAGTACTGATTTGAATGCCAAAGATGTCACTACCCTTGTTGAGCCCACAACGCCCCCCAAAAAAACACATTCAATGGAGAGTAGCTTACGAGACCCAAAGGTTATGTGCTGTCACATTAAATTTTGTAGCCCCGGATGGATTGTTGGTTCAGGTGGGCTGAAAATATGGCTCTTGCAAAATATGCAAAGAAGTTGGAGAAGGAAATACAACACCTATGCCATGAACTCCAGTCTATGCAAGTGCAGGTGATGAAGTGTTATTCAGATATTTTGGAGGAGTCCCAAATTCTTAATGAGGCTTTACTTTTTGAAAACCATGCATACAAGAGCATTTATGACTCGGATTAAAGTTTTCAGTTTTTGTACTACTAGTACTAAAGTCTTAACTTGAACTGTCATATAAATCTGTGTAAATATTGTGAGTGACAAAAGGTATGAGAGAAATATGATTGCATAGCAGATGAAAATACATGAGATCTTGAGTAGCAAGAAGTCACAACTATTTTAAGGAATACTGCCAACCACTACCTCAGCAATGAGCAATAATTCATGACAAGTGGAAGAGAGTAGCTTTAATCTTTTGTCAGTGACTAGTTCCCCTCAACATGAGGTACCAGGCATCATGACTCAGACTAAGCACAAGAAACAATGAAGGGAAGAGAAATGAGATGATATTGAGAACTACATCAGCAAAACCTGTATTTTGCATTTTAATTCCCACAGCGATACTTAAAATTCCCAGCGCTGGCCAGCACTTGCCAGTGCTGTCAGAAATATAAAATCATATGTTATTTCCAAATAAGGTAATTTTGCGGCCTCTGGGAGCTTCTGGGAGCTCCCTCCTGCATCGGCCGGACCATCTGAGTGCTGGGAACTCTGGACAGTTCGCTCAAGCACTGCCTACGTCATACAGGTTTTGCTGATGTAAGAGGTATTGATGAGATCAAAGCTAAAGACTACTATTACAACTATGACCACCATATATACTAAAGTACTAAACCCTATGCTCAGTGCCCTAGATCCTATACATCTGATAACAATGTGCAAAACAAGTAAAACAACAGTGTAGATAAAAATAAGTCATAAGAGATTAACAGTCACACTGCCAATAATTATGCTTCACCCTGACTGAAACATTATGAGAAATAAATCATTTCAATACACATGCAAAATGTACTTTTTTAGAAAAATAGTAAAAATGAATATTACAATTAACTTCTGAAGGAATTAAATTCAGACCTTCTGAATTTTTAACTTTATGCAGATGTCCAAAAGAATAGGTTTCAATTGAATTCTGAAAATAACAGTTTCAGTGTGGAATGAATGCTTTTATTGCACAATAAGTGTGAACATAATTGTTTCGAAAAATCTTTAGCCTGGTTGCTGAAAGATAATACTTCAATTCTCAGCCCAAAACAGGCCGCCGCCAAATCAGACATTGAAAGGCATTTTTTCAGTGGGAAATTGAATTAATCTTCAAAACAACTACCTTCGCTGTTATTGTGAAAGCAGAGCTTTCAAGTCTGCATTAAAACTATTGTTTTCAGAGTCCATTTGAAAACTCTTCTTTCATAAGTCAGTGTAAATTCAAAAATTCAGAAAGTCTGAATTTAATTCCTTCTTAAGTCCATTGAATTATTTATTTTATGTACTCGGGCCCACGGAAAGTAACGGCCTGGCCATGCCCCTTCCCCTAAGAACAGTGAATATCTTTTGAAGATTGCAATATTTTTACATCAAACAACTTGTATTCTTCATCTGCTGCATGTACTCCCTTGATTCCATGCACTGGGATCAGGGAACCGTGTGAATTCCTTGCTTAATTCAGGCAATAAGATTTTTGGCAGTTTTGCATTGACTCCTCATACCACCTTCTATTTTTGAGTAAAAATTATGGAAAAATTGGAACTCCCCATTTTTAATATCTGGCTGTTCATGTGTAAAAAAATCCAGGGACAGAAGGAAATATGTAACCTTGTACAATTTTAAGATCTTACAATTTGCTAAATATAGCAGCTAATTTGCAGAGGCATATTTTTTCAAGGCGCAAGAACAATTTCATTGAATATGTAGACCAAGTCCATAACTTGAATGAAGTGAAAATATCCATTGTTCAAAATTTACAAGCAAAAAAGTGATGGGCCATCACTTTCCGTGGGCCCGAGTATCTGTCTGAAAAAGTACATTTCACTTATACATTGAAATAGTTCACTTCCAATAACACTTCAGTGTGACTTTGGCATTGTGAGTACTATATGTAGCATGCTAGCATGAGCTATGATCATGATCAACAATCATTGATTGAATGTACTTGTACCCACGGAAAGTGATAAGCAGGTAGCTGGCAGCTTCTTTCAATTTTTTCATATCACTTTTGACATACTCTCATCATCACTACATCCATCTTATGTACTCCAATTTTTTTTGGGAAACAATCTACTCTAATATAACACCACTTGCTATTCATAATCTTGTGTGCCCTCCATTTGCCTTCAAGACAGCCTCAAAAATCTTATCCATATAGTTGACATACATACTTGTCAATGTCTTTGATGTCTAGCTCCTCCCAAACCTGTCTCACTACTACAGTAAGTAGGGTTTCCAGATACAATACAATTCAATTTATTTGACCTAAATCCAATAAACTGTGAATTGCACTGATACATAAAAAATATGAACTGACATAAACCATGTACTTGTACCAGTACAATTAGTGAATTGATGCAATTTATTATGATACATCTGATTTATATTAGTTCCAGTTTAAAACTGATATAGACTAGTTTAAACCAATTTACACCATACCAAATTGCAAGAAGCTATAAAAAGATACTGAATAGTAGCAAGTGAAGTTCATACTCTCAATGAATTTCATGGTCTACACACCACTTATCCTGTAATGAAGCAAAAAGTCTTTGAAAGAAATGTATCCTACAACTGCATTTTGTATTGTTTAGTGAGTAACAGTCAAAAATATGCCAGTTTAAATTGGTATAAATCAGTTTAAATTGGTACAAGTTTGTACCAATATGAATTGGTTTATACCAGTTTATGTATTTTTTGGATCTTCAATAAATCATGAATTGCACTGAGTTTAAATTGTGAATCAGTACATCTTTACCCAGTTTATTTTTTGATACAATTCAATGCAATTTATGATTTATTTGCAGTTTATTAAATTGTATCTGGAAACCCTAACAATAAGCTCTCCTACAGATGATGGACAATGCCTTGAGCCCTCAGGTGAGTTTTAAGCTTGTGCCAGACCGGTTCAATGGGACTCAAGTCAGGTGAAGATGGCAGTTGTGGGAAGATGAAAATGCCATGGCTGTTGAGCCATTTGAGGGTGGTTTTTGCCTTGTGACTCAGTGCACCATGCTGCTGAAAGTACACACCTTTCCTCTCTGACTCCATATCCTTCCAGAAGTGCAGAAAACATCCCTGCAAGACCTGGTCCTGACATCTTTTTGCATTCATTCCACCACCCTTCCCTCCCAGATATTCCAGCACCAGTAACAGCCATTTTCTACCCTTCATTAGACCATGGCACGGATGTTAGACTGCTTGAATGTTGGTACCAAGCAGTCATCATCAAATTCTTCATCTGCACAACACATACACCTGGCCATTCAAGTCATCAAGATAAACATAACTTTCATCAGACCAGATGTCCTTTGTCCAGTAAAAACCCTCATGATCTTTGCCCATGCTTCCCTTTTGTGCTTTTGTGCTTTTTACAAGTACACCTTCCTAGCAATGAAATAATGGTACCCTTCAGTTGCAAGATGTTTGCAACAGTGGTTGCACTCAAGCAGTGTCATGCCATTTCCAATGTCTTGGAGAGGAGTTTGGTGGCTGTCTCGCACTCTTCTGACCAGTTCCTGTTGGATCTACAAGTTTGGTTTTTGGTTGAACTAGTCACTTGGTATTTCTACCAGATTTTTCTAGCAGTGCCAAATGGAATATCAGCGATTTTGGCAGCATCAGGCATGGGTTTTCCTGCCTGAAGGATACCAATAAATCTGTTCTTCAACTTTGGGGAAGCATGCTGAGTATGAGCCATAGTAGTAGAATTAATTTATTATACAACATAATGAAACTCTAATCCCTGGCCTGTCACTTTCCATGAGTACCAGTATAGTAACCATGTGTAAGTATAAGATGGAAAAATGTGTCAAGATAATAAAAAAGTAAACAAAGATAAAGAAAGGAGAATGATAAAGAATATTTCATATGGCATAGATAAGGTAATTGGTTGTAACAATAACTATGGAGATGTATACAACACAGACCCCAGACTAGACTAAGTAATTGAAGATAGAAGGTTATTGCAAATTCAGAGTCACCTCTTCAATGCAAAAGATGTCCAAGTGAGCGTGCCCAGAGACCTGCTAGCGCTAGTAATCCTACACCATCACTTCTACTGTCATCTCCAGCTCCCACTGTGCTTGCACTCACAGAACCCACAGCTACATTCTCCTCTAGCACATTTGCACACATTTTACTTGCACTCACACTCACATCTACATCTGTTGTTGTGCTCATAGGTATTAGCATCAGGTGATTCCTCCTCCTTTCCAGTATATTGACATCAGGATTAACCAAGAGTGCAGATGCACTGGCTGCCTGTGATATACTCATCATTGCACTGGAATTCAAATTTGGTATTGGTGTACTCCAACCATTGACCAATGTCAGCTTTGTAGGCATGTTATTCTGTTTCATGGTCAACTTTGAGCATGGAAGATACTCCCTGTCTGGGTTGGTTTGAGATAGTGGAAGTGGGGGGAGAGAAGGATGATAAGGAAGCAGGATGATGTGCATTTGAATTTGAATGTGAGTGTGAGAGAGAGTGGGATTTGAAAGACTCAAGATCAGATCCAGCTCCAGCCTTGCTGAATCAGTAGACTTACTTTTTTGAAGCTTTGACTCTCTAGCTTTCTCCAAAAAAAAACCCAGAATGTTTGAGTCCCTTTGAGTTGACCCCATTCCCTATGTGAAAGTCTAAGGTTGGACCTAGACTAATGGATGTGGGTGATCCATGGCCTTTGGATGTGGATGATGTGGGCAGAGGAGGGATTGCAGATGCAGACACCTTCATCACTGGCTTGGCTGTGGATGTCTTGTCAGAAGAACGTATCTCTTCAAACCGGTCACTGTCATAGGTAGCAGTGAGCTAGAGATGTAAGAAGGGATGATGGTCAGTGGAAATGAGACAGGAGGGGGATTGGGAGTGGACTCACAGACTGGAGGTGGGAAAGGATGACAGTGAGTGGAAGTGAGAGACTGGAGGTGGATTGGGGGTGGACTCACTCTCTGGAGATGTGGGAAGAGGATGACAGTCAGTGGAAGTGAGAGACTGGAGGTGGATGGGGGTGGACTCACTTCCTGGAGAGGTGAGAAAAGGATGACAGTCAGTGGAAGTGAGAGACTGGAGGTGGATTGGGGGGTGGACTCAC
>ML769986.1:0-27580 GCA_009733575.1 Gymnopus androsaceus JB14
AACGGTATGTCTTGATGAGACATCAATGCTACTGATAATCTAACTATCTATTAGTCTCATAGAACTCACTACGAGAGCGGAGGATGCAAAATGCAGTCTAGGTAATTGATAGTGTGCGTACGGTGGTGACAACCTCGCGGGCTCAATACATACACGTTCGACACTTGCAATAGTTCTTAATAGATAGAAAATCAAAATTGATTCGTGAAACCTGCAGCTATGTGTTGAACATATGTTTCATCAAACAGACTAAAGTAAACATATGACGGGACGGAAGGAAGGAAGTTCATAAACGATGCAGCACGAGTTGCTGTCCCCAGGCCAGTTGACCCAGGCAAAAATGCAAAGCGAAGCACTAGTCGATAAGAGCTATGAAGTTAAGGCAAAGTATGAAAACGATTTCCGATCCATCGCAGTCCAGATAACATCTCCAAAAAATAAAAGACTGGTTCTAAAAGGCGCCATATGCTGAAGATACAACTGACGCTGCCGATGAACAGTAAAAGAGTCACCCCTTTTTCCGGTAGCAGAAATATCTATAAAGATGCGATGATTAGTCGCGAGCTCATCAGAGGGCGTTTCAGGCTTACCAACAGCTTGGGTTCAACTTCTCGTGAACGAATCATAGCATTATAGACGTAGGCAATAGTCCCCATAAATAGCGCATACGCGGTGAAAATGACGATAGACGATTTCGCCTCCGCGTTGAATAAATCATGCAGAATCTTTTCTCCATGCACGATAACGACGATCAGACCGTAGACTATGACGGCATTGATAAGAACCGTTGGTACTCTAATGGTCTAAACAGGATCATCAGTATCTGCATATAAGCTTGAGCCCGGTGCTAGAGAATACCCACTGCGGATTTATCAACATTGTGGGTCAATTCTACAACCGTCTCTTTGGGTGCAGATTGACTCGGCTCTCTGGAGGAAGGCGCAAACTATCTCGATGTCAAAAAGTAATGGTGGGACAATGAGAGTAGTCGTGCACTCACTAAGATATTTGTTCTTTCTAACGGGTCACATTCTGAGTCGTAGCCAATCAATTGAGGCATCGAGAGAGGTCGAGGTGTTTCTGATAGTAAATCGTCTGACCCAAAATCACCGAACAAGGGAGAACCATGCGCAATGGGGGGATGCAAAGTGGGAGAAGGATGTTCAGTTGCCAAATTGGCCCTCGAATTTGAGTCGCGCAAAGTCATACATCCTCAGACATTCCATTGAGTATAAATAATATTGGCCTCATGTTTATCACGATTTGCTATCTCTAAGTGCCGGGGAGGCAGTTTGAAAAAGACACTATATGGCGACACGACCTAATTAATCTCGAGCTACGCAAGGTAATGAATTTTCTCCAGCTTTTTTCACACCGTCAGTATAGAAACATATCCTGGATGTATATACAGCGTACTAAACATTCAAGCGGCTAAATTCTGCGTTCCTAACGTCCAATGCAATGCAAATGTAAACAAAATGAGTGTGAAGGCCAAAGGACTACCGTAAAAAAAAGGCAATCAAGCTTCGAGGAATGTGAAAGCGAATTTGAGTTAATGCATAATGAGCGTGAGGGCCATAGTATAGCCATAAAAAAGGAAGAAAAGAGACGTCGAGGAATGTAGAGGAAGAGCTAAGCTGAAGTATCAGTCTCCACATCCAACGACCGACTTTAAATTAGCCCCGTCAAGGGCGACGCTGCGAACATGCCAGACGAAACTGAAAATGTGTGAGCCAGAGGAATGCAGGAATGGAATTCTAGCTACACACCGATCAATGACCCCCTTCAGCGCCTCGTCTCGATATCCCTCTTTACCGCTTGTAAAGAGGGATATCAAGGCATTCCATAAAGGAGCTCGTTTTGTCTGTTGCTGTTGTAAAAGCAGATGGCCAGGTCTCCGCGGAAGCTTCCAGTACACCCCAAAACACTTGATCGCCTGATTTTCATCAGGCAAGTCCTCGTCAAAAGTGTCAGCTACGAGGTAGCTGCGGAGGCAGAAGATGACTACCACCACGTAGAGTCTTTCGCGGCGGAGCTCCTTGGAAAAGTGGTGGGTAAAATGCACGTATCGCTGGCCCTGGTAATTGGCGGGTGCGTTGTCAACGGTGTTTGTACTAGAAAAATGCGTTTTCACCTCCTTTGCACCTCTCATAGAGAACAAGAGTCCGAATGTCGTTCCACGAGTCTAATTCCCTGGTTTCAATAATGGTATGCGCTTTAATGATCACCACTTACTCGGAGATGACGTTTAGGCAAAACATTACCATTTATCGACTCTGAAAAAACTCCGCCAAAGCGGGTCCCATGCGAAGCGGGTGTAGACGTTCTCCTGGAAGAAACTGAAGATCCAGTTGAAACAGAGATGGGTCGAGTAGAACGAGACTGAGAGCGGGTTGCAGGCATTCTTTGCAATCGATAAATTCCCGATGAGTTCGAAAAATAACTATAATCATTTCTACAGCTTGTTTTTGAGTATAACAGCCATTTACTGAGATGCACTTCTGCTTGGTCATGAGTTCCTGCATCGGAGAACTATCGCGCTGTTTCTCCCGAGCTTCCGACTTATCATTACCCTGTTTTGCCTCATGTTTTGCAGTTTTTTGTACATTTTTCATTACCCTCGAGTCTCCGGATTCGCCGTTCTCGTTTCCCATCAAATATTCAAGATACACCCAGAGCGCATGCTCTGAATGATGACACGTCAGTCCAACGCGTGTTATAAATGTGTAGTTTATGCCTACTTTTGCAATCAGATATAGCCACTCTTTATGCCCACCTTTTGCACCAATATGTAGCCACTCCATTATTAGCGAAGTCTTGTTATTCCTTCTGGTTTCTCTCAAGGTTTGATTATTTTGTGACTGGAGTCGCCTCATTTACTCGCATCGGTGATTGCGGGAGGTCAAAGCGTATATTATTGGATTGTGTGTTATCACAGGACCAGATGTCATGACGCAAGATCACATGCAACAGTTCTATGGCCCCCAAATATAAAACATGAACGAGGTGCACCTCAACTCAGATCAGGAAACTTTCCCTCTCTCATCGTATTCACACAATGTCTTATGCAGTGAGCGCTTTCTCAAACTCAACGCTCGAGCTGCTAGCTTATTTTCTCAGTTCCCAGTGATTCGGATTCCCGTAATAGTTTGCCGGGGAATTTTCGCGACTGGCTGTGTCATACAAATCGTTTTATTCGCACAAATGTGCTTTGAACCGCATCTGGAGTCATTCGTCATCCCATATATTGCGGTCTTCACCGCTTTTGTGGCGGGATTCCACAAGGAAAGGGAAGGAGTGTTTATAGTAAGTTGACTTGTGGGATCACTTGATTGTTCTAAAAACATCATTATCTAGGTCTTGGTCGTGTCGCCTGTATACGCGGTGTTGACTTTTGCCATGGGTTGTCTTGTCTGGGGACATCTCTTGGGTTTGGTCCTACATATGATGGATCGCTTCAACTGTGCTCTGATTGGTATCGCTTGCTGAAGGTCTCCGGCATACCTCTAGTAGTTTATTAAGTACATTCAGAGCACAATCTCTCCTAGTACTTAGTAGGTATTGTACACGATTTGCTTGATTTTCCGCGAGACACTTCAGTAAGCAAAGAAGTGGAATTGCGCCACTTCCTGAGATACACTTATCTGGACGCTTTTTTCGCCCATACCCGTTCCCACCAAGATTCCCACAAAATTACTTCTACAATTTTTCTAGGGCAGCCCAAGCTTTGACTTGAAATTCGCAACTTTAGTTTGCTAAATGTCGCTCGGAAGTATTAAACCCCTAACCCCTAGATCGTGGAAGCTGCTATAATGGAAGCCACTATAATTAATCCCCAGCGAGAAAAGTTAGCATAAGCATAATTCACTCAGCTTTCTGTTTTAGTCGAACAATGGGCATTTGGGCGCTTCAGGGTTGATGGATGCGTAGGAACGCGTCGCACGTCCCATTCCTCACTTTGGTTCCTCGGTTCATCTTTCCCTTAACTGACACTCTGCACAAGTCTTATTCTACGATCCTGTAGATACTAACTTCTGATAACACGACTTTTCTCAATTCTAATTTGCATTTCTCCACACATGCACCGACAGAACAGAATCATACTGAATGTTTTTTTCCATATCTACAGGATTCACGTTGATTCATGAGCCTCTTCCACATGATCCCGAATCAACGACCCTTCCTTCTAGACGAACATTGAACATGCACTACCGCCGCACCGGATAATTGGAACAGAGAATCCATGCGACGGTCCTATTACTGGATTTTTTTTTCCATATCCTCTTCCACACGATTCCGAATCAATGACCCTTCCTTCTAGATGAACTTGAACTACCGCCACATCTTCGTTACTTCATTGGCCTGGATAATTGGAACAGAGAATCCATGCGACGGTCCCATTCCTCACCTTGGTTCCTTGTGTCATCTTTCTCTTAACTAACACTCTGCACCGGTCATACTACAATATCCGATGGCACGAGTTCTCTCAATTTTAATTTTACACTTCCACAAGCACATATTTGGTTCATCTTTCCCTTTACTGACACTCTGCATGGGTCTTATGCTATGATTCTGCAGATACGAGCTTCCGATGACAAGACTTTTCTAATTCCATGATTCCCAATCAACGACCCTTCCTTCCAGATCATTCTGTTAACTCATTGGCCCGGATAATTGGAGTAGAGAATCCATGCGACGGCCCCATTCCTCTCCTTGGTTCCTTGCTTCATATTTCTCTGCATCGGTCATACTACGATTTCCGATGGCACAACTTTTCTCAGTTCTAATTTTGCATTTCCATAAGTGTACCGACTGAAAGTAATATTAA
Source organism: Gymnopus androsaceus JB14 (assembly GCA_009733575.1). Lineage (NCBI taxonomy): Eukaryota > Fungi > Basidiomycota > Agaricomycetes > Agaricales > Omphalotaceae > Gymnopus > Gymnopus androsaceus. Next base: position 4,829 of record ML769986.1, read on the forward strand.
TGCTTCGTCGCATGTTTATTGACACTGTGCACGGGCCTTATACTATAGTTCTGTAGATACGAGGTTCCAGATGACAAGACTTTTCTATGATTCCCAATCAACGACCCTTCCTTCTAGATGAACCTGAACTACCGCCACATCTTCTGTTAACTCATTGGCCCGGATAATTGGAGTAGAGAATCCATGCAACAGTCCCATTCCTCTCCCTGGTTCCTTATTTCATCTTTCTTTTCCGATGGCATGACTTCTCAATTCTAATTTTTCATTTCCACAAGCGTACCGACTAACAGTAATATTAATGCTTCGTCGCATGTCCCATTCCTCACCTTGGTTCATCTTTCCCTTTACTGACACCCTACACGGGTCTTATACTACGATTCTACAGATACGACCTTTCGACATGACTTTTCTAATTCTAATTTTGCATTTCTATGCGCATGAGTCCTCTTCCACACGATTCCGAATCAACAACCAAACAGAGAATCCATGCAAGCGCGGTCTTTTCCGATTGATATTGTGAATCGTGATCGCAAGGAGATATGAGATATGATTCCGATTTAAGGTCATTTTCTTCTAGGATAATTGGAACAGAGAATACATGCGAGTGCGAGTCAACGTCGTAATCTCAAGGTAATCCGGCGAACTTATGCTAATATATGCCTCGCCTGAATCGTGATCATGAGATATGAGAGATGGCAATTCTCACAAAACATTGTCCATATCGCAAAGGCTGCAATAATCAATAGGCCCTGGAAGCGGCGTTTGCTTAATCAAAGCCTCATGTAGATTATTGTCGTCTGTGGATTTTTCTGACCTGTTTCTACGGGTGGAGTACTGCAGAGAAAACTGATAGAAATGCATGCCATGGTAAACCTTATCAAGATCGCTGCTCACTAAATAATAGTTAATCGTTGATTGAGATTTCAATTGAGTCATTCCGCCGAGATGTACCGTTACTGTATATGGCAATTATGTATGTACACCCTGTTCGTGACCTCCCGACTTCGAAGTGAGGGGAAATGAGATTCAACCTTGGATTCAACTCGGCGTATGAAATTTAGAACATCGTGGTAGTCGTAATGGTTGGTTGTGATGGCGGTTTTGGTGGTAGTCATCGTAGTCGTTGTCGTGGACCTGGTTTGAGGGGACGGACTAGCCCGAATCTCATCTATGAGCGATTGAATGAGCGGGGGACCTGGCTATTGGCTTTGCCAAAATCTTTGATCATAACTTTAAACTTCTGCAAGGAAGTAGACAATGAGCGGAACTCGAGTATGTCCTGCATTGAACGGATCTATAAGCTGCGTCCGGAGAGGAATTCCAACGACGTACATCATATGCTCCCGGACCACTAGTCTTGGCGCGCTTTGGCAGGGGGTTGATGGGCCGGGAGTCCTATAATTCTGGTAAACACAAATGCACCATTTCTCTCCAGATAATTGCATATACCGGGTCCGTTGCCTTGGGTGCTGTGCATCGACCTCTGTTTTCCGCACCGAGATCAGGCTTTGGGAATGGGTTGATTGGTCGGAGACCCTATAATTCTGGTAAGCACAACTGGACCATTTTTCTCCAGAGAGTCGTATATACCGAATCCGTTGCCTTGGGGTGATTTGGGTGGTTTCCGCATCGATATCAAGCCCATCAGCGTCAGCGCGACTATGGACAGAAAAAAGATTATCTTTATTGGAAATAGTTGTGAACAAATTGCTGCACGAATACGTGCAAGGAGGGCTCACCTTCAGACATAGTGGTGGTCTTTGTTCAAGAAATGTTTTGACCTCGTGTATTATATCAAAGTCCTGAGCATCCGTTGCGGCATTCAATTCCGCCCGGCTCACAGAAGTGAGTTAAAAACATGACGTTGACAAATCGCTTTGCGATCTATAGTAGAAAGCGACTGTCTGGTATGTTTACGATATGCTCGAGGGATAATTGGATTGGTGAAAGGAGTTTGACTACTCATATCCAGGAAGGAAGTAGTTGGTCGTCTTGGAAGCTGCAATGATCGCAGATAAGTTCTACCACGAGATCTCATGCATGCATGCACCATTCTCGCAATCTTAAGTGAAGCAGTTTGTGTCACGATTTCTAAACATAGGAAGTGTCTATACTAGTCAAACTTTGTATTAATTTCCTGGAAGTGTGCGACCTAAGTATATGAGCTATGTTGTAGTCAACATGAAAGACAAACTTAATCACCTGTTTCACGATCTCATCTTTACCCCTGCGCACTTCTGCTAGCAAATCTTCCAACGCTCGTAGGCCATTAAACCAGTCATCAATAGATTTAATGTGCTATGGGGAAACGTTAGATGCTGAACAAATGAATCGATTAGTCGTGACTTGCCATCTTGCAATCCATCTCGATTTTGGCAGCTAGAAATTTGCATTTCAAGATTTCGGCTCTGGTGCGAAGCTCTCTAATTTCCTCCAATTGTGCCTGGGAGCGAGCTCTTCTTTGATGTACAAGCAATAGGAGCTGATGATACACAGTCAGTGGGTGGAGAACCGTACAAGAGAATAAGGGTTTACCGCATCAAATTCGTTGAGTGAGAGAGAACTGGTATTGGAGGGAGGCAATGAGTCTAGGAAGTCCATGATGGGAGGTGATGAGGTTTGAAACGAGTCCCGAGTTAAATAGTTTCGAGCCACCCCCTTTATAATCATGGCGTATAAATCCCTTTGATCAAATAGACCAAATGCAGTATACATAGACAATGTCCATTGGGACCATGGTAGTTACGGACATACAAAGGGAAACAAAGTACGATATGCCCTCTTCTCCGATAGAGATCGGGATAGAACGGAGCGCAGAAACAGCGGATTCAGCAGTCGGTACAGCGCTCTGGGCTTGAAGCAGTAGAACTAGAGCCTGACAGACGTACCGACGGACCGAAGGGTCATCATCGGAGGCTTTTCTGAACAGACAGACTCAATGTGGACAAACAACGACTGGCAGTTTGTGGGGACAATACACGACAGGCAAGCAACGGCATGTGATCGCACCTTGGAGGAGGGATGATCTGCAAGGGAAAGGAATTTGGGGATCATGAAATCCAGAGGGCGTGTGCCATCGATTTCGACGTTGAGTTTGCCAGGTATAACAGCTAATTTGACAATGGAATCTACTTGCTAACTGCATCAGCAAAAGGGCGCCAAAGTCACAACCTGAACTAACTGGTCGAAAACTGAATATGATGCCAATATTTCCCAACGAAGTACCTTTTGAGCGAATATTTTGAGGTCGTAACGCAACCCGATCTATATATTGAGGTTTCAATGCACGCAAGTACGTTTTAGTCCATTTAGATGGGGATAAAATGGAGGAAATGCACTGGAGAGTAAAATATTGTAATCGAACTCTATTATAGCGTGATACGAGAAATATAACGTGAAACAGGGGGATCTAATGCAATACGAAGGAATATAACGCGTACCAGAGGAATCCAACATGTATCCACATGAATCTAACGTATACCAGAGGAATACAATGCATCCCAGGGGGATATAACGCATACTGACTCTGATGTATAGTAGCTTGCTCGCCTATCACAGCCTTGGTGTAAAGACCCGGTAGTCTGAATTAGCCAAACTACTACCAGCAATGTTATGGTGATACATTATTGCATTATCATAAGTAGGTACCACAGAGAGCGACAGTCAACACAAACGGAGCAAAGCATACGAAACAGCAAATACAAGCATAGTAAAGTACATACAACAGTAATTCGAAATCCAAGTCTCAAACTGAAGCATTACATCTCCGTATCTGTCCCTACATCTGCATCGATTTCATTGTCAGACGCCGCATCAGGATCGTCCTGGAATGGATCGCTGGTGGTAGTGGTCACTTGAGGAAGCTTGTCGCCGAAAACCTGACTGGGCCCACAAGTCAGAGGAATGAGTATAGCATTTGAAAGTTAACGTACACATCCCACCACTGGAACAGTTCATCTGCTCCACTTCTTGGACTTTTCCGTTCCTTTCTTGATGGATTCGAGAATGAAGTAGTAGAACTGTTCGAAGTTGAAGAGACCATCAAATTTCGCGTACTGCTGAAGATTTGAAAGAGAGAACCGGAGCTGTGTGCAGTACTCTCAGTCGGAAAGACATATCTGCTCATAAATAGATACATGCCTGTACAGCGGCATAGGCAATCATTTCCGGAGAGACCTTTGTAAGGCCAAGGATCTTTCGTGTTGCCACCTTTGGTCTTGATATTCTGTTGTCCTAAGGCAGAGGTAGGCAATGTGAATATGGTACGAAGGGTCTGGAAAAAGGTAAGTAACAAGATTCGAGTTAGAAAAACTACGCACATATAACAGCAGTTTGCCACGTAAATAGCCTTTCCACTTGTTACTTGCACGAAAAGCATCGAGATCATGCAGTAGAGCGGGCCAGTCATCGGCAAGAAGTTGGATTTGATGATTCTTGAGTTCGGAAAGGAGCCTGTAAGGTATTAGCAAGCTAATCCGCAAAAGACAGCAAGAACATACTGTATACAAGCGGTCGAGGAGCCACTAAAGCCTCTTTCATTCTACTGTGAGGGCATAGAAGCAGAGCCACGATCTTATTCTCGACGCCACGCACACTTTTGTCAATAGTCGCAGTAGGTAAAGGATACGAGCCTTCAACTGTTTTGACTTTGACGCTTCCGGGCCAGACATGTGGAAGCCATGCAACGACAGCACCTTTAATAGTATTACTGTCGGTTCGCCGCTTTGCATCTTTTTCCTTCGACATCTGTATGTAGCATTTTCAATAAAGATTTCATAAGTGGGAAGATGACGCACCAAGCTCAAGCATGCGTTTAAAGTGTCTGATTCATCGAACTCAAGGGTTTCAAGAAGACGGGAATGTAGCTTGGGACAGCGTGTTGTGAATTTGGAATAATCCCCTAGTTTACGCATAATCTGAGTTTGTGCACTATGAAATATAGATTAGAAGTGATAATAGTGATAATAAGGTACATATATGCGCACCTTTGTTCAGCTTCTTCGTCGATATCATCGTCAAGATCATCAACATTGTCACTATCCACATCTTCGGGCTCTTGAGGATCCTCCGGAAGATCATCGATACTGATACCAAGCTCAGCAGCTTCTGCTTCTCTTTCAGCTAATCGTCGCTCTTGGTTCTCTTGGCTATTGCAGCTTTGCAGTCCCTCTTGAGACCCAGGCGCATCATAGAAGGAAGGTTGGTAACGCAGCTAATTGCTTCAACAGAAGTAGTTGGCGGATTTCTGGTAGGGTTTTAGGACATCATATCTAAAGAACAATTAATGAAGGCCATTTGTGTTGAATTTCTGAAAGAACATACGACTTGGACTTGCTATCCCATTCATGAACAGCTTTACTGGCAAAAACATCGTATTTACGTTTTCGAGAGACTTGGGCATCATTTGGCTGAGGAAACTCAGGTTCATTCTCATCTGATGTTGGAGATAGTTCTCGGATTGGAGCTAGGACTCTTTGCTGTGCCGGAACAGTTCGTAGTGTCTGAGATGTGCCACGAGTAGAAGGAATATTGTTCATGGCCCCAAGAGGAGGTCTATAGTGTTGGTTTAGAGGTCGTAGGAGGATTTTGACGCGTCGACATAGTGGTCTGGGAGAGAGTTTGGTGCGGTCCGTCTAACTCCGCTGAATCCGAAAATAATTTATGACACTGACATAACGGTCACATGCAGTTTCTAATTTCAGTACTCAGTACTCAGTGTTCAAGACTTCGAAAGAAAAAATCAAACTAGCCATTTTTTACTCAGTAAATTTAGCTGTAATACTTGAAGTAATTCTTCTATTTGTTGCTCATTTGCAAGTTGCTTCTTCGTGGGAGCCTGGAGTGATCTCGCAGCTTGTTCACATTTTTTCACCATCCGAGCCCTCTATTTTACTTTTTCTTACTACTATTATGCCGAACTGCCAGCATTGCTCTAAAAATTATCCCGATGCGAATAGCTCACAGCAGGCATGAATCTCGGTGTCCAACCAAAAGAAAGCGTGAAGATGCTGAAATAGACTCTATCTTCAGCAACAAACATGCGCGCACAGTAAGTACTGACATCTTACTTGTCATTAATAAAGCGCTCAACTGTTATCATAGTCTCCATCCATTTCCACCAGCAAAAATTTTCCTCGCAAAACTGCACCAGCAAATCGACTATTATCTCATTATAATAGTTCAATTGTCTGCTTTACCTGCTCAAATTCTGCCAAGACCACGATGCTCCTTCAATGGGGCAGCTCTAAATCCAAATTCTCAGCTCCAAGGGAGTGTAGGTAGCTCATCATCTGTGCCCGATGCCCTACCAAACTCTCCTGGACTGTCCATTAACTGCTGGTGATGTTACCTCTCGAGATATTTCACCAGCAACTGCTCTCTCTCCTCCGGGAAATCCTCCACCAGCACCTGCTCTCTCTCCATCTCCTTCATCTCCAGTAAATACTTCTCCCGAACCTGCCAATGATGAAACATCATCTCGAAAAATTTTCAAAACCGAGTCGGATGAACTTGGTCTTTTCAAGATATACAGGTTCAGCATGCCTTCCCGGGATCCTACCCAAGACGCATCACTCAATACATTTGTTGAAGCACCCACATTCAACTCGGAAGGACGTCAAGATGGGATCCGCCAAGTTGGCGATCTCCTTCCGCCCAATCCTGTAGTCTGTTCAACGACTCAGGGTCAATCGAATATGTCTAGTACTGACTTGGATCAGTATGGCCCATTCGAAAATGCCTCCACATTCCTTGTAACTGACTGGGCCTACCGTCATGATACCACAAGTGTTGCAGCCATGGATGATCTTGTTCACAATGTCATTCTAAACTCGGAGTTTAACATGCAGCATTTGGCATCTTATAGTGGCAAACGAGAGGCAGAAAAGATGGACAACTGGAGTCATACACCTAACACCTCATCATCCAGTGCCTCTGGATCCGCTACATCCTCTCCATGTATTCCATTCAGTGCTACCGCTCCAGATAAATGGTCAGCTGGAACAATCAGCATTCCTATGCCTTGTGTAGATACTGTATCAGCATCGGAGGACTCAGCTCCTCAGCTAGTCATTAGCGATGTTTGGCATCGCAAGCTAACAGGAGGTCATCCGATCCGCTTTCCAGGATCCTTCCTTTCTTGAATTTGATATCAAGCCATTCAAGTATTTTTGGAAACCTTCTGAGGATGAACCAGCTCAGCGTGTCTATGGCGAAACATACTACTCTAATCGTGCGCTGGAGCTTGAAGAGCAATTACATTATGAAACCATCTGAAGGTCCACTAATCCAAGCTCATCCGGCCCTGAGCATGTTATTGCATGGATTCAGCTGTGGTCTGATTCAACGCATCTTGCAGAGTTTGGAACAGCGTCTCTCTGGCCTATTTATCTCTATTTCGGCAATTTATCCAAATATACCCAAGGAAAAAGCAAGTCTCATGCTGCCCATCATTTGGCCTACATTCCATCGGTAAGAATTTATCCTTCCTCGAACCTGAACTTCACGCTAATACCCATGTCTAAAGCTTCCTGATTTGATCAAGGATATCTACAAGGAAGAGTTTGGTACTGAGCCAACAGATGCTGTAAAACGATTTCTCAAGCGAGATTTGATGTCAGCCATCTAGCGACTTCTACTTGACGATGGACTTATACATGCCTATGTCTACGGAATCCTCATTTTATGTGCTGATGGTATTCTTCGTCTAATCTTTCCCCGGTTCTTCTCTTACTCGATGGATTATCCCGAACAGTAAGTACAATATTCAGATGTTTTGTCATTTCGTATTAACTTACAACATTGCATGTAGAATTCTGCTGGCATGCATAAAATATCTTGCCGACTGTTTATGTCCTCGGTGCACTATTCGTACATCCCAGGTTTCGGAGCTAGGGCAGCCACATGATATGCAACGCCGTAAAGATTTGAGAAGAGAGGACAGTGAAGAACACCAATCAAAGATCAACATTGCCTGAGAGCTGATCTTCAAGAAAGGTGCAGGGCCCGAGAGCGCAGCTGTCAAAAAGATCCTTGGGTCTACATTGCTCACAACCAGCAGAGTAATTTTGATCATGCTTTTCACTCCGCAACTGTATTTATAAATTGACAGAATGCATTCTCTGAAAAACTTTTCACCCATGGTCTCGATCCAGTGGCAAGTATTGGGCAATTACTAGTAGAAAAAGAAAAATGCACATCAGCAGTACTTGGCTGTTAACTGTAAATATTATTATTACTCGTATACGGTATACCTTACTCACCTTGCACTAAAAGTAACAAAAATGTGACATCGCAGATATCAGCCAAAAAATCGATCTCGATATCCTGAAGTCGTGGATCCGCGACGTCTGGACGTCCACGACATCGTTACAATATTCTCACCGAGGTTTTTCAAAAAAGAATTACAATTCTTTCAACTTTTTCTTGGCAAGAAAATGATAGAAAGATTGGAAAAAAATATTGAGTTTCCTTCAGATAACTTCGGCGACCTTTTACTGAGATTTTTAAAAATATCATTCATTTAACTTGAGGCAGTAAAATGAAAATGAATAATAAACATCATTAGCTTAACCTGTGGCAGGTTAGTTTCAGAATCATTCCAATAAACGGCTGGATGAAAAGGAAGAAAGATTTAATCTTTCTTTCTGTTTTCTGCGGCGCTCAAAAATGAAAGAAATTGTGCAGGTTTTTAAAAAAGCCTCAGCATTTTTTCACCTTAATCGGGTGGCGAATATGTTGTGGAATTACTTTATAACTACATCATATTTTCAGTATATTTTTGGTCCGGTTATGGTCTCATCCCCGCAGTGTGAAGACCTTCTCCAATTCGAAACGGCTAGAATAATACCAATAGAGAAGAATATTGGATGTCCTCAGCTTTCTTTTGCATACAGTTGAGAGCGATCTTTGGCAAATAGATTGTCCCCGGAGTATGCAGCCACCCGAATAGCGCAATGCCTCTGGATGCGGAAGTGGTTGAAGAGCCAGTATCCATCAAATATTCACTAGAATTTCGACTAGAGTTGATAAATATGGGTACAAATGCTGGTCGAATACCAATAAAGCCACCCCTGTGCATCGTTTCTTCAAGTCAAAAGCCGCAATAAACAGTCAAAGAAAGAATAGAACTCACCTCATAACTACTCTGAATCTACCAAATCCATAAGCTTTTTCTAGGCTAGAGCGCAGTGCAAAGCGACTTTAGGTGATGGAGCTATTCAGAACCAATTCCCGCCACCATTTCGAAGGTATAAACTCGAAGCGGTAGTTGAGTAATTTGTTGTAGTTAACTAGTATCCTTGCCCTATTATATGTAGGGCTATTATTGATATCTTGATATGTACGCGTTAAATTAGCTGCCGACAGATCGCAAAAGCAAGCAGAACTTCACCGAAGCAATTATTGAGAAGAGAGTGCCGCCAGCGCTCAATCTCAAGCACCTACTCCGATCCATCATGATCTCTGCATGCACTTTGCATTTTTAGCTTCTTCTGGGGGAAGTGGCTGGAAGAGGACGGCTTGACGGGGATTACTCAGGCTAGGGGTTTTGGCAAAGGGAATGGCTACGACAGCCATAAATATTCCTGCTTAATTCTGCTGTGTGAACACAAGCAATTATTCAAATACAAGAGGCGTTACCGATTATTGGTTTTGTTTTCGGACGTTCCTTGTTCTAACTTTCTTTCTGGTGAGCAATTGTTCAGATACTTGAGAGAAATCAGTTACCGTTGAACCAAAATCTGTCAGGAAATGTCCTCAATTCCATATCTTCAGTCTTATAGAGTACTGGCGCGCGGCCAATACCTAATGAATATAATGTAAACTCTCAGCAGTGCCAAGCAGGTGTCTGGCCGCGAGATCCTATGTTTAATTGGAGTCAAACTACAATTCCAGAGGTTCCGCAATCTAATTGGGCTCCTGGTGCAGGATGGAATCACGGCCAGCAACAACAATAGCGACAACATTTTAACCCATTCAAACGCGTTACCGTTCCTCCCAGTGCCTCATATCTCTCGCTGAAACTGGTTGACGATCCTCTGGGTTTGACCGACATGATTCCTAAGTGGCGCAGTTTTGTTCTTTCGTTCATATTTTTATGCTAATTTCATGACATTGCAAGGAAGAACTCTACTGATCTGGAGTCAATGCTGGGCCACCGGAAATACCGTGGATTTGGAATCCGAGAACACTGGGCGATGCCAACACTCCAAGACAGTCCTCTGAACCACCTCTGAACCAATCTCAATCGTCACACTCCTTCTCGACATACACCTAAACCGCCACTGGAGACTCAGGGACGCAAACCTGTTCCTCTTACAAGACCAAGGGGGTACCAGGTCTTTGGTCGGGTACGCGCTGCTTCCCAGCCTCCCCCGAGTCGTGGAAGAACAGCAGATCCATCTGGTAGCGGTTCTACAACTGCAGTTGTTATTGCCCCAACGCCAATACGGCCTTTACAGACAACGTTTTCCACTCGAATCATCCGAACGCCCGACCACTACAGCAATGCTGGCAGTAACAAGCATGAAACGGGTAGCGTTGCTCGCTTTACACGCAGTTCTCCCATGCCACCTATGGCGTCTGGTATGAATAAGACAAGCAGCGGCATTCGCGAAACGTTCGACTTGGTCTTCCTCTATCTATCACAGCTATACTGTCCCTGTATCCAGCTTGTCCAGTCACCAATCTACTTCGGGATTGGGATCGCAGTCCATTGAAGATGTATCGGTGTTCTTAGACGAGCCTGGGACCTTGCTGAGCCCATAGGTCTTGAATACGCCTTTGCCGAGCTCTTCGAGGCCTTTGGGATGACATACTGAACCGGCATTGTCCTTGATCGCCCACTCACCATCGCTCTCATCATCAACATCGAAGACGTACCTCCTCTAGGCACAGATCACAATACCACCTCGTCCAGATTAGTTCGAAGAAACCCCGGGATTGGAACTCAGAAAGATAGCAGTTCAAGTTTTATTTCTCTGAGGAGCAATAAAATGTCTGCTTCTGCAGCGGCAGCGTCCCAATCCCGCACAACACCTCCAGACCATGCCAACGACATTATAGGCAATCGAAGACTAAAACCTCTCCCTACCCCACCGAGCGTATTCGATACATACACGCCCTATCCAAGGACAAATGCATACTCTCTGCCAAACACTATAGGGACTACTCCCTCCAGAGGCATGGGATCATTGTCGACCAGGTATACAGCACTGGTTTCCTCAGAAAGACACAGCAGCTCAATGAAAAGCTATATTTATATGCCTGCTTCGACAGTCTCCTCGTCAGACACATTCCTACCTTCGAAGGTCAGGCATAACGAGCGCTAGTGCCAGCGCATCGACATCAATGTCTATTACGCAAGCCTCCTATTCTTGTTCCCAGACCCGAGTGATAGGAGAACGCGCCCAATCTCGTGCTACTGCACCGTTGGAAGGTTCTGGCTCCCAATCCTATGCGCAGTCTTACTCCCGTACACTTTCTCGTTCTCGCGAACCCTCCCGCTCTCTCGAGTCAGCGGTTGCCCGTCTGCGGCACTCGGAAGACCCATACCTGCCAGATGGGACTGCTTCCTCTGGACAAATATTCAAAGATCATGTTCGAGTGGACCTCCCGTCCACATATGTCACTTGTGATGATAGTAGTCGGGATTATGGGAGGTATCATGGTGCAATGTATAAGGTTGAACGTCCGAATACTTCTGGGGATGAAAGTTGAAGTAGACCCACGTCCACTGCTCCGGCCTTGGTGTATTTCCCGCTCCCAGCTCCGCCAGCGAGTTTTTGGGAGCAGAGATGGCAAGAAGCGAGGAGGGAACCTGAAAAGTTTATTAGGGAACGGGACGCAAGGGAATTGCAGCAGCAGCAAGAACAATAACAACAACAACCGCCAATGCACCGACAGACTTCCTAACATCATCATCATACCAAACTCCCTAACCTTCACCATATACCAAAAACACTAGTAATTCATCTCCGTCCACTCACTTGCGGTCCATATCACGCCACTCCTCTCCTTACCCCTCACTAAACAACCTTCCCCAACCATCTGTTTTATCCATGCGGCCTTCTCCGATATCCATAGCCAATGAACATCCGCTCACTGAATATTCTCATGCGTCTCATGCCTCTTGTTCTTCAAATGCAGGAGGGCGAGGGTCAACAGACAACAGTCATTGGACTCAGCGTGTTCCTGCAAGGCTTTGGAATGTGCGTGGAGACCGCCTTACTAAAACAGGCTAACTTACATCGTGTACGCTCACGCTCCAGCAAACAAAGCGAATCCCCCGAAAGGGTTCCAGGATGAGCGAGGAATGTTTGATAAAAGGAGGGATCCGGAGTCGCCTGAAACTTTATCGATGAATGGAAGACCCCGTCGGAGCGGTTTACTTTTCGAACAACGAGCAAAGAGCTGACTGTCATGCAATTTATCACATAAGGTGGGCACAGACACTGAGATCATTGGTTTTTTTTTTCGGGTTATCATGTCTTTTTACGACTGAACTATCCTGTTGATGTTTTTTTTTCATTGATCCAAGCATCATCATCGCTATTCATACTCGATTCATACGCGTACCAATTCCAAAGAATTTGTACCAATGTACGGATGTAAGTATAATATTCTTACCAATAGCCAAATGTATTATTACAACCCAATCATTCAGCCATGGTTGACCGGTAGAGAATGATCTTGTAATTACCCTAAGTAGAAGCAGAACAAACTTGTATGTGGATAATTATAACTGTCATGATTAAGCTGTCATAATTATAAGTTCTATGCTGGCAGTGGTCACTGCCAGCTTGAACTCTTCTCAATCCGAAACCCATCTCGCATTTTTAGTCTTCCTTTGGAGATTGGTGACTCTGAGCCTCGGAGTCTGAGGTTTCTGCCCGCCACTTATGGCTAACCATCGGGCCCACTCGAAATTTTTGTGAAAAAAATGTATTCGAGATTCGGAAACGAGGATATAAAAGGCATATTTCATCATATATACTTGGTCGGATAGCTCTTGGAACTACTGAGCGAAGGGACTAAGCTAGGCTTAAGCTTTTGGATCTACTATGTTGAAAAGAAAAAAGATACAAGTATTGCGATGAGCATGCCTGCAAAATGTAGTTCATATGATATCTTCACTGCTCCTCCCATTCCCTTCAAGAATATCGAGATCTACTCAGTATCGGGAAAAGCAACCAGAATAGTCCAACCTCCGCATTTGGGCATATACCGGCCTCTTGGCTGCCAGCTCATAAACTCCAAGACTAAGCATCTTCTACTAGCTAAGAGAACACAGAGATCAACTAGTGGTTGAATGCAATACGTTGAACGACATTGACTTTGCAGTGCCCTGGCGGGTCATTTGACCTGTGTGACATTCCTGCGTATGATATGGGGTCGAAAATTGTTTACAATTATCGCCCATCATTAAAACTGCTTCCGGCAATAAAAGTATTGAGGTCTCTATCTGCTTCTTCCACGGCAGATAGTGTTTTCCAGATGTTTTTATCAAGGAGCTTTCTTGAGAATTGCTCCCAATTGAATTAGCTGCATGTCAATGTGTGGGTGGTTCGAGAAATGGGTGATTGGTTGATGGACTCTAAAGGGAAGCATTACAAAAATAAAAAGTGATCAGAAAGGGGCCCAGGAAGAGAAGCCTGATGCTGATTTGGCACCGACTCAGAATGAGTTACAACCTCGGCCTTTGGTTCACGAAAGTGTAGATACTAAGAGGAGGGCCAAGCGGTTGAAAGATTTTCGAGTTGGACTGGATTTTGAGAAGAAGTGATTGTCGCCAAACAGAATCATTAAGGGAGCTCACCAGTGCATGAAGGAAATCTGATTACATCAGCAAATGGGGGAAAAAACTTGCAAGCTTTTGGAGCTTGCGGAAGCTTTTCTACTTACAAGTAAATTTTTGATAATAATTGAGGCTCGTTAGCAATAAATTGTACTCGAAAATAATAGATATTGGTATAAGAATTAGTTGTCCTCTTTATTGAAAGCAAGTGAATGGTATGTATGAAAGAATAAGCGTTGTGTGCAGAAAAAGATGTGGGTGCGTATGGAAAAATCCCACAATTAGCCTTAGTGTATTTATTAGTATATGCCTGTACTGTAAGTAGCTTGGTGTTCATGGAGGGCAGGGGATCTACAGCAGCGACCTCGCGGGTCAGTTGTAAGCTCGTCCCCACCTCCCATGAATGTCCCGAGGACAAAGATGCTAGTGCCGCATCGGGCTACTCCTCGGCTTAGCCGGCGTTCAGATCTTGGACCAAGCCGTGTAATATACTTCCTTCCTTCCTTCCTTCCCACACTTGCGGAAAAAACGGGTTGCCTTGCGAGGTTGCGGACTTTCGGGCTTTTTGGGGTTGTGCAAGCTTGTACAACCGGCCGCAAGTGCCGAAAGTTTTTCCCCCCTTTTCCTGATGTATATGCACTATATATGCGTCGTGAACTGTACAAGAACGACTCTCTCTTGAGGTACATATGTGGCAAATGCAAAGAAGTGAATATGGTACACAATTAGGATGCATATTAGGCACCGCCGGATGTTTTTCTTGATTGGACCTTCAACACTTTAGTGTCTTCAGATATGCTCGAACCCCCAGGTTTAGAGGTAGTAGACTGGGGCTTTGGCTTCTGGAATTGCTCTGGATCAGCTGCCGCCAGAAAGCTGAGCCTGAATTACAAAATTAATATGATTATTGATCAAGAAAGAGGACAGATAATTACAGCGCCCAATTCTCTGCGTTAGCCTGCTTTTTATTGCTGTTTTCAAGGTTTTTGCAGCTATCAAGAGGGATATTTTCAATGAGTATTGTGGAATGACTTTGTCAATAATGAAGATAAAAACACACTTTATAGGAGTGGTGGTGAAGTCCTCTAGATTGTCACCAAGATCAGTAGACTTTAGGAGTGCCAAGCTGCGCTGGGCTTCGTGAAGAATTGTCTACCAGTGTTAGAGCTGTACATAAGATCATCAAGAAACAGGCTCCAAAGGACAACTTACAGTACCTAGTAAAGAAAACTTCCATTAACACACAAATGATATGAATAATTTCAGGCTCACCAGGATTCATCACAAAAGGAAAGTTGTACTCCATCAGCAAAACCTGGGTGGTCCCATAGTAAGGTCCCCATCTGTCCAGAACTGGACAGTTCTATGACTGCTATGGATTGTATTGGAGCTTCTGTACAGTGCTGTAGAGCAACTCATAGCAACTCATAGCAATCCATAGCAATCCATAGTTCACCCAGGTTTTGCTGATGTCCTTTCCGTCTTTCTCTGCCTGCTCATAATTTGCAAGATCTTTTGAGAATGAATCCTTTACCAGTAGAGTGTTGAAAAAGGGGGGACACAAAAAGATGTCCGAAGCGTATACTTTTCCCAAGTTCTTGTCTACTCTCTGGTGTGAAACTGTAACGGCAAGGGTGAATGTGCCATCTTTCTTTTTACACTTCAAAGTATCTCGAAAGCTTCCAGAAGGGCAGGAAAAGTATACTGATATGTCATTCTCGAGTCGTTCATGGACCCGGTCAAGTGGAACTCCAAGTGATTTTGAGACGGTGCGGAAGCACTTCTCGATGCCCTTCTTGAGATTTTCTTGAGAAACTAAAAAATGAGAGTCAATTACCATATGCTCAGACTTTCAAAGATTGCTTCACTTACTCTCTCCAAGTAGGGACACTACCACCTCAAACTGGTGGCTATCAGGATGGTCAAGAAGTTTTATTGCCTGATCAGCCTGCCACTTGGCGTGCTCGATTGCATGTCCAAGTTCAGTTGTTCTGCCAATATCTCTGGGCCCATAGCATATCTCATCATCCCTATTATGTGTAGTCGATGATTACCATCGAGCCTTTCTCCACACTGAATTTTTTTGGATCAGGAACATGGACTTTGAGGGTCCTGGGATTTTCCCTGCGCCCCAGGGCTTCAGCAGGAAGTCCATAGGTGAAAAGGAAGCTGTTAAGGGATATAGCAGCAATGAACAGTAAAGCATGCATGATGATGGAGGGATATAGGTGAGTTTCGAAGAGGATACCAATACTATTCGCCTGCCAATAAGTATGACGGTATTTTTCATCGGAAAAAGAGGCCGGATCAGAGTGTAACCTACTTTATGTACTTAGTGGTTTGTGCGGCTTACAACCTACTTAAACATCATTAAATGTACTTTGTATGCTTACTTTGTGTCAACTAGGAGTTGATGCCGTACTTAGAAATACATCTGTGCGTACTGCTAATACCGAGTTATGTATTCATCTACTTCTGAGTACCAGTGAATCTTATTAGATTTTTCAAAAGATCGACTGATACTCATTAATGTTCAGTGATGTCACAGGCGCTTATGGTACTTAGACAAGTGGCCACCCTATTGCAAGGTCCCACAAGGGAGCAGTCAGTGTTAGACCCGAGCCACTCGAGCCATTGTAGTATTGCTATTACTATTAGTAGTAGTAGTAGTAGTGTGCGAACTTTGCCAAAATCTTGCTGCAACTTCGATCTTGCAGCAAGATTTTGGCAAAGTTCTCACGGCCTTCCCAAGACCTTTGGCTTTGCAAAGGACCAATAGTGCTTTAGAAGAAATCAGAAGTACATTTTTAAGTAGTTAGAAGTACTCAGAAGTACTCAGAAGTACTCAGCAGTACACTTTTAAGTAGTTATAAGTACTCAGAAGTACTCAGAAGTACACTTGTAAGTAGTTAGAAGCAGGACTAACCACCAGTAAACTCAAGTAGTACTGAGAGATCTGTCAAAACTAATCACACAAAGTGAATACCAAGTACACAAGAGAAGTAATGATCATGCTTATGTACACACACAAAGTACAAAATATGTGCGAAAAGTATGTCCATCAAGCAGAAACAGCCAATTTTGACCAAGATGTACATTAAATGATGAAAAACGCTTTCATAAATAAGTATACTTGAGCTTTTCCAGGAGACTAGAGTGCCGGACTCTGGGGATCTTTGGAGTGTCGACCTGCCTTTTTAACTATAAACCATGATCAATAACTATTCGATGATCATTAATATTGCACTCGCACAACCCTATGCTTGGCTTCCCACCATGGCGTTGTTGGCTCACTGCTCAGTGTTTAGAGAAGTGTTACGAATCCAAAGGAGGGACTCATCACGATAGCTAATGCCGCCATGACTCAGGTAGTATAGAATTTGGGTCTGCACCACGGTGTTTTTGGCTATTTCGGCCAGGAGATAGTATACGTCCAGCCTTGAATCGTGATTTGAAACATGGACCAGAGATTGCTAAGATCTTTCAATACTGGTTTCACTGACTCATGATTTTTAGGAGTTCAACGAATCTGTATTGAAAATGGTACTAGGACTTCCCGCTGCCAAATAATGATTCCAATTGAAGCACATTTTTGTAGTTTTCGCCTGAGAGACAAGCGCCAGAAGGCTCTGGGGATATTCTGATCTGGACTGTCGAGTCTCGAGTCGCCTTTTCACTCTGAAACCATGAGTAATTATTCAAGGATCGTTACTGCGCACAACAATTTGTGCTTGCTATTGTGGCCGGGGGATAATATACCACAAGCCTTAAATCAATATTTAATTGTGATCGATTCGAAACATGCACCAGAGAGTGCTTACAGTAGTAGCCAGGCTCATATGTATCGATTCTGCAGTGGTGCCCCACAAGTGACCTACAATGTGGCATGGCAGTAATGATAATCAAATCTTCACTGTGTCATTATTTTGCTTTTGCACAACCATCATCTAGCGTCGCTGCAAGTCCAAACTTCCTTTGCACAACCTTTGCAATGGGAATACTTCATCTTTCTCCAGAAATTATCCT
This sequence comes from Gymnopus androsaceus JB14, assembly GCA_009733575.1. NCBI lineage: Eukaryota > Fungi > Basidiomycota > Agaricomycetes > Agaricales > Omphalotaceae > Gymnopus > Gymnopus androsaceus. The sequence goes on from ML769986.1 coordinate 22,650, forward strand.
TGAGATCATCCATGGGTCTCAACTTCAGTTGTGTGAGCTTCATCAATTTGCTACTGTCATAACGACCTAGTTGCGTTTCCAGATGTGTACCTACACCCGAGATATTGCCTTGTCTGAACATCCGTTCTGGACTTCTGCTGAGCATGCTTCATCTCTGGTTCCTCTTCCACCAGGACAGACCCTAGCAACGGTAGACCTCATACTTATGCCTCGATATTTTGCTAGGGCTGTTTTGTTGGTCCACCAGTTCCAGATTAAATCAGCCGTCCATCCAATCCAAATCACAGAGTTAGATAACCTTGATACACTGCCGGAACACAAATCACTGTGGCTTGGAGACATCAATGGCCCATCTACAGTGTTGCATTTACTTCCCGGAGCACAGTCATTTTTACTGGGAATCAAGGGCACTCGCTTTGAGGGGGAGCTTGGAATTTATGATATCTGTGGAAAATTTCGCCATGTGTTTGACTTAAAAGGTTTCGATCTCATTTCCTTGGATTGGGACAGTGAGGATCATGGAGGTACTATAATCCTTGTGCTGCTGATTCGCAAACGGCAATTCTATGAAAAGAGGACCTCGGAAACTCCCCCCAAACGTTGTCCGGTCAAGTGCCCTGAAGTACGCTATGATTTTGAGCTCAAATCACACCGCCGATCATTATACTTCAGCCTGGCTGAAGTATAATGTGAAGTAATTAATTTCAGTACATAAGCGAAATGTATATTTTTGGTCAACTAGAGAAAATATATATTTCATTGCACAAACAAAATAGAAACTTTCGGACCATCTGAAGTGAGAACCATCAGCCAGGGTCCGAAATCTATTGTTTCGGACAGAAGTTGAAATGATCACCTTCAACCGGACTGAAAGGCTACCTGAAAAGGTATATTTCAGAAGCCAGGCGAATCATTCCATTTCAGCAGCCTTTTCAGGGCAATGCTGAAATGACAAATTTCATCTATATGGCGGCCTAGCGGCAGCGCAGCGTACACCGTAGCATACACTGAGGTGTCCAGCGGAGGCTTACATTGGATTCAAAATAGGTAGTATGTACATGCAATAAAAACTCAAACAATACATTCTACTCATAAGATATATAGTAATTGTCAGTTTCTGCGCCACGTCGACCTCGACAGGATACAATGCATACATCCCTTTGATTCCATGTCGCGTTCAGTGCCTGATCTGCCACAATAGCTTTCCTAGATGAAGATGTTGTGAGAGATGATCAACTTTTTGCAACCAAAAACGCATACCTGAATAAACGGACATTGTAAACAGCAGCACTAATGTATACAGACCATGCATTCTTGTCCCTTGTTTAACAGTGTTGAACTGGCCGCTAAACCACAGTCTGCCTGAACAAAACTCTCGCAACTGATGAAGCACCAATGATTCTGCCTCTGGGATGCCCACTAGCTCCATACTTATAACATAGGAATGGACCGCGTAGGTTTATTTGTTGTACTTTGTCCCACTCTTCGATGGCTTTAGCAAAAACGACCGTCAGTTCAGATTTCTGGTAGTAGGATGAATACGTACGCATCTCTATAATCGGTTTGTAAACACCGTTTATTGCTGCATTCGCGACCATCTATAAGTCATTGTCACTGACCAGTGCAGCTCACACGTCTGACATGAGACTCACCACATCCAGACCACCTAGAGCCTTCGAGGAGGATTCCACCATTTCCTTCACCTCTATCTCCTGAGATACGTCCCCAGGAGCGACAAAAGATCCCCAGCCGCGCTTCTGATCGATAGTCCGAGCTACAGCTTCAAGTTGCTCTCTCTTGCTTGGTAGATCATTCAATGCCACTTTAAAACCATCAGAAGCAAGACGGATGGCGATGGCCTTGCCAATTCCTTGAGCGGCGCCAGTAACTAGAGCTACACCGAGAGATTTCGTGAGAGTCATTCCAAGGCCAAAGTTGGGGAAAGGACGCCTAGATTTACATTTATACTCAGCAGTCCATGTCTGAATTGTGTCTCAATATATATGAGAGGCGCGGGAGTGGACCAAGACCACCTGAGTAGAAAATAAGTGTGTAGTACACGGCCAGTTCCTAGATAGCCAGCAATGGCGACAAGATGAAGATGTAGGTATGAGGTACGTGTATACTATTTTCAAATTACGAGTGTAACTTCGAAAGAAATGTGAGGCATAGATTGAATAGTTGAAATGTAGTAGAAAAGGTGCGATTAGTTAACGGACCACATACTTTGTCTTGAACGCAAACGCACCAATGGAAGCAGTCCATTAAAGCTGTATTATTCGATAAGTTGGTGATATGATACTACTAGAGACGAGTTATTATGAGTACATGACATGGAAACATTTGAAGTAACGCACCAAACAGACACTTCTGCTCGTCCCAATGACTATGATTACAAGCAGAGCAAAGACAGTTTGGTTGGTAGTACTGATGATAATCTTTGGGATTAGCAAAGGATGCAGAACAGACCTGGAACAAGAACGTAACGTACCAAAGATGTGCAAGAAAGTTCATCCAAAGCATTTGAATCGACCCCCAGCCTTAAACAGAAGTCCGAAACAAGCTTCCTGGAGATAGCGAGTAGATAATGATACAACAAGAGAAAGTGGTGGTATAGATGACGTTCATCTGCCACAATTGGTCGTGAGTCTTCAATAGGTAACTTGGGATATATATAACGTGGCCTAGGTGATCCTTTCCACCCGAGCAAAGCCACTTGTTCGACGGACTGCTTTCAACCATGCAAGTCAGTTAACATCTGCGTATTAAAAACCCCAGGAGGACTCACCTATACATGATGCAAGAGAGACAGACAGTGACACAAACCCTATGCGCTTGTATCCATTGCATGAGGATCCTCCTTTTGTGCTTTATTTAGAGCAACGCCAATCTGAAAGTTGGAAAAATGAATGTCGTATTGGTGGCATAGCTCGAAAGCAAAACTCACCTCGAACGAGAACTTCCATTTCGCATACTCTATATCAAAGGAAGAAATTTTTGTACCAGAATCCTAGTCGAATGTTGGTCAATCTCAATATCTACAAGTAAATAGAATGTAGAATGCCACTCACGAACTCATCTTGAAGGAGATACTTCAGATGTCTATAGGGATGGACCTTTTTGTGCGTTTTCACGGTTCTGGAAGGAGGCATTGGCTTGCAGCGATAAATTGTTGTGATAACCGTGGTAGTAAAAGGTTGAAGAAGAGAGGAAATAAAAAAATCATAGACGCGCGGCGGACTTGAATGTCATGAACTATCCCACCAGTCAAGCTATAATCTGGTTAACCATTCCTCTGCAGCAAGCCCGTGTACATTGCGACGAACTTGAACATCACACATCCAAGCGAACTATCTCACCAGTAATCTGGTTGACCATTTCTTTCTGCAGCAAGCCTGTATACCGTGCGACAAACTGGAATGCCACACATCCAAGCGAACTATCCCACCAGTAATCTGGTTAACCATTCCTCTGCGGCAAGCCCGTATACAGTGCGACAAACTTGAATGTCGCATATCCAAACGAACTATCTCACCAATAATCTGGTTGAACATTCCTCCGCAGCAAGCCCGTATACGCTGGGGCACAAACAACCCAAGTTTCCCCCATCATAAGCATTCAGAAGATTTCAAACGCACGTATTCAAGGAGCATCTGGAATCGCAAAAGAACATCAAGCCATCCAATCTATTCCTCAAGCATCTCCCGGTTTCGAGGAGCATACTCATTCTCCAGTGACACTGGGCCCTGAGAAAGTACGGGAAGGCGGTGGGGACGTGTGAAGTCCCGCCTCCGACTCGTTGACTCGATAATCATCACACGAAAGCGTACTCTTTCGCGCGATGTTTCCGAAAGATACAAAGTGCAACCAAAGAAGGAATGATGAATGGCAATTGAAACATACTGATTTCTTCTCTTTGACCATAATGTCTTGCAAAATCGAGACGTGCTGTGTAAGCCTGTAGAAAATTTTACAGCAAAGAGAGTCTCGAACCAACAATTGGAGCAACGATACGACTGCTCACTATGCGGAACATGTTTCCTTTGTGTTGGCTCGTATCATGAAGGCGTCCAGGAGGCAGGGAATCGAATATGGTTGCAAAATATAACTATAATATCAACATGGTGTCAACTTCAGCGCGCTTGGATTGGCCTATAGCTCCTCGAAATGCCCTGGAAAGCAACAGAGGGATCTACCAGAATAAAGGAAATGCTCATGGCCGCGCGCAGCCTGCAAAGAAAGCTCCTACCAAACCTCGAGAAAAGAAGATGACGTCCGAACGGTGGATTAATCGATATCTTTAAGCAGCATTTAACACAATGATCAATGTTGAATCGAAGCAACTGCGAGTTCCTCTGGGACAGAGTAATCGAATCTTTTGCACCATGTCGGAAAGGAGACTGGTTCAATTTTGCTGCAATAGATTTGACCATATAAGATTACAGAGAGACAATGACAGCAACAAAGCGAGGGATTTTCCTTTGCATTTCGGAAGATGACGATGGGATCGAGGGCCAGTGCGGGCACCAAAATTTTAACGTAGGTGTGTTTAACCGAACGGCGTTAAACCACACATTGCCTGTCTATCGCAATCCACCTCGAAAATGGTCAAACAGCCGTTAAACCAGGTTGAACAACGGCTCAACAGGCGCATTCAACCAATGTACTTTTCGCGTCTAACGCGATGTTGAAAAAATTCTTGAGATCCAGCAAGATTCGAATGGATAAAAAGATTTGGTGATAGTATTATATTTTAACTAAGACACATGAGTCTTATAAACTGGGAGAATGTAAAATTCATGAAAAAAAGAAGGCTCACTGCGCAGAACTCTCACCCACTACCCTACGTGGTTCAAAACTGCCCTAATAATGCAATACCCATTCGCATTCAAATGCCCTGGCAGCGATAAAACACTTCTGGTAGACACTGC